>PVKS010006303.1:0-79235 GCA_004027875.1 Aplodontia rufa
TTTTTTTTTTAAAGAGAGAGAAGGACTGAGAGAGAGAGAATCAGTTTTATTCAGTTTTTCATTTGGCATTTGTTGCTCTGACACTTTCTTGTGTCCATGGTGCTAGGGTTTGAACCTGCATCCTCACACATACCAGGCAAGTGCTCTAACCACTGAGCTACTCCTCTAGTCCTAGGACTTTCTTATTTATTTGAAAAGTTATTTGTTTGTGATACTGGGCTCTTGTGTGTTCTAGGCAAACTCTGAACTACTTCCCCAGCCCTTTTTTATTTTATTTTGAGACAAGGTCTCACTGTGTTGCTCAGGGCCTTACTAAATTGCTGAGGCTAGTCTCAACCTTGTGATCCTCTGGCTCAGCCACCTGAGTTGCTTGAGATTACAGGGATGTGCAATATATATATGTGTGTGTATATATATATATATATATATATATATATTTAAATTTTATTGAGGAGTTGTGGAGTTGTACAAACATAAATGCATATGTTTTAACAATATGATATGCCCCTTATCCTAATCCAGATTCACCCCCAATCACCCATACCCCAGTCTCAGGATTCTTCTGTATTTCCCCCCATAACAGCTATAAATGTCTTAATATATCTATATCTATATATGATTATGCATTTCCCAGAATTAAATGATTACATAACTATTATTTGGCTTCTCGGGGCAGCAAAGAGTAGGCTTCACTGTTGATTCTCCCCTCCCAAATACCTCCCATTTATCCCTAGCTCTTCCCTCTCCCACATAGCTATGGTTCCCATAGATTATGTGTTGCTTCCATTTGGTGAGTCTAGTACATGAGCATGACCTTTCACCCAAGACTGGGTTTTGCTGTAACCTCCATAAATGAGGGAAAACATTTGACCCTTGACTCTCTGGGTTTGGTTAACTTTGCTCAGCATGATGTCTTCCATTGCCATCCATTTACCTTCAAAGGCTGCAATTTCATTGTTTCTAATAGCTGAGTAGAACTCCATTGTATATATACCAGAGCTTTTGGATCCATTCATCCAGTGAGGGGCATCTGGGTTGGTTCCATAATTTAGCTATTGTAAATTGAGCAGCTGTGAACATTGATTTTGCTGTGTTGCTGTAATGTGCTGATTCTAACTCCTCTGGGAAAATACCCAGAATAGGGATAGCTGGGTTGTACTGTGGATCCATCCCTAATTTTTTGAGGAGTATCCAGTCTGCTTTCCAGGGCAGCTGTACCAGTCTGCAATTCCACCAACAGTGTGCTAGTGTTCCTGTCTCCTCACAACCCCTCTAGCATCTGTTACTGTTTATATTCTTCATCTTTGCCAGTCTGACTGGAGTAAGGAGAAATCTTAATGTAGTTTTGATTTGCATTTCTCTGATTCCTAGTGATTTAGAACACTTTCTCATGTATTCATTGGCTTGCTCAATTTCCTCTGTTGAGAAGTCTCTGTTTAGCTTTCTGGTCCATTTATCCATTGGATTGTTTGTGGTTTTGATATTAAGTTATTTGAGTTCTTTGTAAATTTGGGATATTAGTGCCCTGTTGGAGGAATCACAGGCCATGATTATCTTGCATTCCCTAGGTTCTCTCTTGAAAGTTTTGACTAATTCCTTGGCTGAGCAAAAACTTTTTAGTTTAATGAGATCCCATTCCTTAATTCTTGACTTTAATTCTTTTGCTTTGGGAGTCTGGGTGAGACAGTCTTTGCCTTCTCCCGTATGCTGAAATGTTGGTCCTAATTTTTCTTCTAGCAGTTGTGTGGTAGCTGGATTAATTCCTAGTTTCTTTATCCATTTTGATTTGATTTTTTTTTAAAGTGAGAGGGACAGTGAGAGAGAGACAGAGAAAGAGAATCAATTTTTATTTAGTTTTTCATGTAGTTTTCAGTGCTCCAGCACTTTGTTGTGTACATGGTGCTGGAGTTTGAGCTTGTGTTCTCACGCATGCCAGACAAGCGCTGTAACTGCCGAGCCACTGCTCCAGCTCTCGATTTGATTTTTGTGCAAGGTGAAGATAAGGTTCTAATTTCTGCTTCCTGCAAATCGTTGTCCAGTTGGGCCAGCACCAATTGTTGAATAGGCTGTCTCTCCTCCATGTTATATTTTGATGCCCTTTGTCAAAGATCAGATGTTTAAAGATTTGTGGGTTTGTCTCAGAGTTTTCTATTCTATTCCATTGGTCTTCTTTCCCATTTTGGTACCTTGCTGTTTCTATTTGTGAAATCACCTGCTTTGTCTTTCTTGCTTAGTAATGTTTGGCTATTCTGGGCTTCTTGTTATTCCAAATGAACTTGAGAATTGCTTTTTCTATATCTGTAAAGAATGACATTGGAATCTTGATGGGGATTACACTGAATCTGTATAGCACTTTTGGCAGAATGGCCATTATTATATTGATTCTGCCTAACTAAGAACATGGAACATCTTTCTGTCTTCTCAGATCTTCATTTTCTGTCTTCAGTGTTTGACAATTTTCACTGTAGAGGTCATTTACTTCCCTTGTTAGGTTAATTCCCAAGTATTTTATTTTTTTTGAGGATATTGTGAATGGGATCGATTTCCTGATTTCTTCTTCTGTCCTATAATTGTTAGTGTATAGGAAATCTATTGATTTATGGGCATTGATCTTGTAGCCTGCCACTTTGCTAAATCTGTTTCTAAGCGCAAGCAGTTTTCTTAGGGAGTTTTTTTTTTGATTTTCCAGATATAGGATCATGTCATCAACAAAAAGCGATAATTTAACTTCTCTTCCCCTTCTTATCCCTTTTATTTCCTTTTTTTTTTCCTCATTGCTGGGGTCTTGAGAACTCTAATGAATAAGTGGTAAGAGCGGGCAGCCTTGTCTTGTTCCCGAGTTTAGTGGAAATTCTTTCAGATTTTTTCCGTTTAGTATTATACTAGCTGAGGGTTTGTCGTATGTGGCCTTTACATTTACATAGTTGAGACAGTTTCCTTTAATATATATCTTCTCTAGCATTTTGATGATAAACAGGTGCTGGATTTTATCAAAGGCCTTTTCTGTGTCTCTTGAGATGATCATATGGTTTTCATCCTTAATTCCGTTTAAGTGATGAATCACATTTTTGATTTGCGTATGTTGAATCGGCCTTGCATCCCTGTAATGAAGCCCACTGCTTGTGGTGCATTATCTCCTGATGTGTTTTTGAATGTGGCTTGCTAGAACTTTATTAAGGATTTATGCATCAATGTTCATCAGGAATATTGGTCTATGTTTTCTTTCTTTGATGTGTCTCTATTGGGTTTTGGTATCAGGGTTATGGTTGCTTCAAGAAAAGTGGGAGAGTTCCTTCCTTTTGAATTTCTTGGAATAACTCAATTAGGAGCGGTGCTCGCTCCTCCTCGTAGGTGTGGTCAGATTCAGCAAGGAATCCATCAGGTGGTGGACTTTTCTTTGAAGGTTTACTGTTTGATTTTAGAGCCTGCTATTGGGCTGTTGAGCCTTTCAGTATCATCCTGCATCAGTTTACGAATGTTGCATGTGTCTAGAAATTTGTCCACGTCCTCCAGATTATCTGATTTAGAGGCATATGGTTTTTCAAAATAGATTGATAATCCTTTGGATTTCTGTGGGGTCAGTGGTGATGCTCCATTTTCATTGGGATTTCGTGGATTTGCTTCATTTCCCTCTTTGTTTCAGTGAGATTGGCTAGGGGGCTGGTCAATTTTATTTAGTTTTTTGAATGAACAGCTCTTTGTTTTGTTGATTCTTTATTGTTTTTGGTTTCATTGATTTCAGCTCTGATCTTGATTATCTCCTGATTTCTGCTGGATTTGGGATTAGATTGTTGTTCCTTTTGTGGGGTTTTGAGGTGGAGCATAATCTTATTTGTTCAGGCTCTCTCCTGATTTTTAATGTGGGCACTTGGTGCTATAATTTTTTCCCTTGGGAATGCTTTCATGCTGTCCCAGAGGTTTTGATACTTTGTTTCTGGATTCTAATTCGCACCCAAGAATTTCTTGGTTGCTGCTCTTATGTCTTCTTGGATCCATTGTTCATTTAATAGGGTATTATTCAGTCTCCATGTATATATGTATTTTCTGTTATAATTTTTGCTGTTAATTGTTATGGTCTGATAGGATGCATGGGATAATATCTACTTTTTTATTTGTTGAGATTTCCTTTGTGAACTAGAATATGATTTATTTTGAGAATGATCCATGTGATGCTGAGGAGAAGGTAAACAGCCAATTTGGGGTGTAATATCCTATAGATGTCTGTTAAGTACATTTGATTTATGGAGTTGTTTAGGTGGAGATCTCTTCATTGGTTTTTTGCTTTGATGATCTGTCTTTTGGTGATAGAGGAGTATTAAAGTCTCCCAGTATTATTGTGTTCAGATCCATACATGTTTTTATGTCATGGAGTAGTTTTTCCACATACTTGGAGTGTTGGTGTTTGGAGCATAGATATTTACTATGGTTGTGTCTTCCTGAAGTATTGTTCTCTTTACTATGATGTAGTGGCCTTCTTTATCTCTTGATTGAGTTTTGGTTGAAATCTACTTTCTTAGATAAACGTACTGCAACACCAGCTTGCTTTCTTGGGCCATAAATCTGATAGATTCTTTCTCCTTCATTTCACAGTCAATCTGCGAATGTCTGACTGTAAGGAGGGTCTCCTGTAAGTAGCTTATTGTTTTTTGATCGAATTTGCTAATCTGTGTCTTTTGATTGGTGCATTGAGACCATTCCCATTCAGTGTTAGGATAGTTATGTGTTTGTGGTTCATAGTCATCATGTTTTGTTAGTGAGTTCTGTGCTGTCTTGGTGGCTTTTTGATAGCATGTAGCTTTATTGAATTTCCTCTGTTTGTGGGTTTTGAGGAGTGTGTGCTTGTTCTTCTCTCTGGAGTTTATCTTAAAGGATTCTTTATAATGCTGGTTTTCTGTTCATGAGTGCTACTAGTTTGATCTTACTGTGAAATGTTCTTATCGCCCCTTCAAATCTGAAGCTGAGTGTTGCTGGGTGTAGTATTCTCGGATGCATGTGGTGGTCATTCAGACATTGAAAGCTCTTCTTCCAGGATCTTTTTGCTTCCAGAGTCTTAACTGAAAAGTCAGAATTGATCCTTATTGGTTTGCCTCTAAATGTGATTTGGCGTTTTTCTTTTTTGCAGCGTTTAATTTTCTTTCCTTGATTTCTCTGTTATAAATTATGAATATGATGTATCTTGGTCAGCTTCTCTTTTGATTAGTCCTATTGGGTGTCCTCTGAGCTTCTTGCATGAGCTTATCTAACTCTATTTTTTTATTTATTTATTTTTAAAGAGAGAGAGGGATGGTGAGAGAGAGAAAGAATCAATTTTATTTAGTTTATCATTTGGCTTTTGTTACTCTGACACTTTGTTGTTGTGGTGCTGGGGTTTGATCCTGCATCCTCGAACATGCAAGGCAAGTGCTCTAACTGCTGAGCCACTGCTCCAGGTCCTCTGACTCTTTTTATTTTATTTTTTGAAAGAGAGAGGGACAGTGAGAGAGAATAAGTTTTATTTAGTTTTTCATGTAGCTTTCGTTGCTCCGAGACTTCACCGTTGCTCCGAGACTTCACCGTGTACGCGGTGCTGGGGTTTGAACTCGCATACTAGCACATGCCAGGCAAGTGCCTCTGACTCCTTTAATACAGGAAAATTTTTCTCTATTTGGTTGAGAATGTTCTTTATTGCATTCATTTGTGTTTTCAATTCTTCCTGTATCCCAATTACTCTTAGATTTTTTTTCTGATTTCTTTCCAGACATTTTGAAAATTCTGCTCAGGCTTTGCGAGGTGCTCGAGCTTGCTCATCCTGTCCTAGTCGGAAGTTCTTTCTGCAAGAGCTGAGGTCTGTTTTCTGTAGAAGTTAGTCTAGTATTAAATTCTTCCGTCGTTCATTTGATGTGATTGAAGATTTTAGCTTTGTTACTTTCTTTTCCAATATGTCTGTTTCTTTGATAACAGAATTTTTCATCCCTTGAGTTTTCTCCCTTGGTCCCTTCATTAAATCTTCTTTTAGTTTGTTGTGCTTTTTAGTAGTCAGATCGTTGATGATTTTTTCTAGGTTTTCATCCTGCTTCCTGTCCATGGGCTCCTTGGTTGGGGAGTTGTGAGACGAACGTTTTCTTGTTTGATTTTTCATTTTTGAAGAACTCTTCTGGATCTTTGGATTGAGTCCCTTCTTCCAGAAAGCTGCCTTTGCCTGGGGCTCCAATTTGTTCACCTTTTGGATCTGGGCTCCCGGGTGGAGATCTGTAGCCTGCTGGGCGCAAAGGCAGCCTGCAGGGAGGTGGTTGCCTCATTGTGTCCCGGGGTCTCAGAGGTGTGGGGCAGGCTGGAATTGGCCTGTCTGTGTGTCACGATGGGGCCTGAGATCCTGGGCAGTGGGGACAGGCCTAATATATCCAGCACTGGTTTGTATGCATGTGCTGTGGCTGGGTGGCTCTGGGAGGGGGTTCTCAAGGTGTCCTGGGTGCTTGCTGGCCTGGGACTGGAGCCCTGGGTGCAGGCGGTGGTGGGTGGGGTATGATGGTCTGAAGTATGTGTTCCTGATGACCAGGTGCTTACCTCACCTGAGTCTGACGCAGTGCACTGTGTTAACTGTCGTCATCCTGTTGTGTGTGGATTTGTGGACTGTGTTGCTCCTAACGGAGGTCTTACGCTTCCTCCTTCTGCCCCTGCCGACCGTCCTCCTCCACTCGTGTGAGTTCACTGGCTGAGGTCCCCACGTGAGTGGGAAGGCGTGGTGTGTGTCTTTGCCTGGTGTTTCGCCTGACGCAGCGCCCTCCCCTGACCTGTGCCGTTGGTGACAGGAGTCCCTTCTCCTGGGCATGAATTGCATTGGTGCATAGACACATTTTCCTTTGTCTAGCTAAGGGTTTGTGTTTTTTATTCCTTTAGAAAACCAGCTCTCAGTTTCATTGATCTGTTGTTTTGCTTGTGTCTGTTTTGTTTATCTCTACTCTGATTTTTCTTGTTTTTCTCTTCTACTCCCTGGGGCTTGTCTTTTTCTGTCCTCTGAGCTTTTGAGGTCAGTGTTAGCTGGTGTATTGGAAATCTTCTTTTCATGTGGACACATTGCAGTACACTAACCTTAGATCCTCATTTGCCACATCCTTAGTTTTAGTGTATTGTGTGTTTGTTTTTGTTTATCTCAAGATATTTTTGACTTTTCTTTTTATTCTCTGATTCATTGGTTGTTCAGGAGCCATGTGTTTTACTTGTTTAATTTGTTAATTTTCTGAAATTCTTCTGTTGTCCTTCCCCCTTTCATTTTTAGTCCCTCTCTTCCCGCTTCCTTCCTGCCTTCCTCTCTCTTGCTTTCTTGTTTGGTGTGGAACTGAACCCAGGGCCTTCTGCATAAGCAGGGGCTCCACCCCTGAGCTGCACTCCCAGCCTCTTCCGGTTATTGAGTTCTGATTTTTTTTTTAATCACTGTGATCAGAAAGATCCTCGATAGGATTTCCACCCTCTTACATTTGTTAAGACTTTTTCTGTGGCCTGGCAGGTGGTCTGTCCTGGAGGAAGTTGCATGGGTCCCTGAGGAGAGTGTGTGTTCTGCTGCTGGGGGCCCACCTCTTAGGTCCCTTTGGTCTAAAGGGTAGCTCAGTCTGCTGCTTGCTCCTCTGCTTTCTCTCTGGATGACCTGTCCAGCAGGCGGCGGGCGTGAGCTCGCATCCTCCTGAGTTGCAGCCTCTCTGTCCTTGAGATCATCATCACTGCTGTGGCTGTTCAGCTCCCCCGTGCTGGTGGGTGCATATTTACAGTTGTTGCGTTCTCTTGATGAACTGGACACTGCCATTCTGTGCTGACCCCCTTTGTCTCTTCGGTTTTGGACTTCAGTCTTTTTATCTCACGGAAGCTTGGCTACTCCCGCTGTCTCTTGGTTTCCGCTTGTGTGCAGCATCTTTCTGCATCCCTTTTTCTTCACCGTGTGTCTGTCCTTTAGGTGAAGGGTTTCTTATAGGCAGCAGATAGTTGATTCTGGTTTTTAAAATTGCATTAGCTTCTTGGTATTTTTTTTTTCTTGGTATAGGGTTTGGACTCAGGGTTGCTTTACTACTGAGTCACATCTCCTGCCCTTTTTATTTTTAATTTTAATTTTGAGACAGGATCTCACTACGTTGGTCAGGCTGACTTTGAACTTGTGATCCTCCTGCCTCAGCCTCCTGAGCTGCTGGGATTTACAGGTGTGCACAACCGTGTTGTAGGTGTGCACCACTGTGCCTGGCTCATTTTGTTTTTGATGACACAATCTGTGTCTTTTAACATTGGATGTTGCTTAACAAATTATTGTGGTATTGTTATCTTTAATAGTTTTGTCTTTTTATCTTCCTACTGAAGATACAGGTGATGTAGACACTGTCGTTATAGCATTAAGGTATTCTGCATTTAACTGTGTGCTCGATTTACTAGTGAATTTTGCGCTTTGATATTTTTGTGTAGCTAACTAGTACCCTTCCCTTTCAGTTTGAAGGGCTTCCGTTAGCATTCCTAGTCACACAGGTCTAGCGGTGATGAATGGCCTCAGCTTTTGTTTATCTGGGAAAGTCTTTATCTCCCCTTCATTCCTGAAGGACAGCTTTGTTGGGTAAAGTCCTCTTGGCTGGTTTACCCCCATACCTTCTGCACTTTGAAAACACCATTCCACTGCCTCCTGACCTCTAAGGTTTCCACTGGGAAGTCTTCTGTGAGACGGGCTGGAGCCCTTTACATGTGATAAGCTTCTTTCCTCCTCCTGCTCAGTTCTCTTTGTCTTTGGTTTTGATGTTCTGGTTGTAATATGTCTTAGTGTGGCATTGTTTCATTGAATCTGATTGGAGACCCTTGATCTTTCTATACCTAGATGTTTATATTTTCCCCCAAATTTGAAAAGTTTCCTGCTACTTTTTTTTTTTTTAAGCAGGAGCAGCATTATTTTAGTTGCAGTATGTAGACTGCAGCTTGTAGGCTTCAAGAGGGGCACCCCGTCCAATCGCAGTGGGGCTCCTGCTGGCGCCCGGCAGCTGCCGGGATAGGTTAATGTGCTGCAGATATCGCTCCTGGCTATACTGATTCTGGCTACTATATTTTAAGTGAGCGGTAAGTTTTGTGGCTCTTTATCTTTCCCTTTCCCTGTTTAACTTCTATAATTCAGATGCTGCCCCGTAGGTCACATAAGCTTGCTTCAGTTGTTTTCGTTCATTTTTCTTGTCTGATTTTATTATTTATTTGTTTTTATTGACTTTTTGTTTTAAGAGAGAAGGACAGTGAGAGTGAGAGAGAGAGAGGATCAACTTTTATTGAGTGTTTCACATGGCTTTCATTGCTCTGACACTTGGCTGTGCACGAGGGTGCTGGGGTTTGAACCCGTGTACATGCAATGCATGCCAGGCAATTGCTGCTACCACCGAGCCACTGCTCCAGCTCCTTATTGATTCTTTTTTAGGTATGCATGATATATCTTCTCTGATTTTATATTTCAGTTAGCCCGTCTCTGAGTTCATAAGTTCACTGACTTAGTTTTTTCTTTCCTTCCTTCCTTTTTCTTTTTTGGTGCTACTGGGGATTGAACCCAGGGATGTTCTGCCACTGAGCTCCATCCCTTGCCCTATTTATTTTAATCAATTTTATTTAGTTTTTCATGTGGCTTTCATTGCTCTGACACTTTGTTGTGTATGAGTGCACCTGGGTGGGTCATTGATTCATGAGCTGGTTGGGGGCGGTCACAGCCTTTTACACCTGAGGCTGCTGCAGTGTACTGTGGGGGACAGCTGGGGAAGTGCTTTTCCCAAGCACCTGCCCTGCAGTTGGAGGGAGGAGGAGGAGGAGGGGAATCACCCGGGAAGGCTGAACTCTGCTGGTGGGAGGTAGGGAGCAGGCAAGGGTGAGAATCCAGTGCACCCTCCAGGGTGAGTGCCCGCTAGGATAGGCACCCTTTACCTACTGGTGGGCAGAGAAATGGGTGTAAGAGATGCTCCAGTGAACTGGGGAATCTGGAGATCCGTCCTTCTCTGGGGTGCCTTTTTGGAGACTAAATGTTGGGTACCCTTATAGGTGAAGGAATGCAGGGCAAAGCTAATCTGAGGTCCATTTTTAATTATTTAAAAAATTTTGGAAATCATTGGTTCAGGGATAGTTAGTGTGAGTGAAGAAGTTTTGGATGTCAGACCTACACAGAAATAGAAGAAATAAGAATTGCACAAAACGATCCTTTATTGTGTCATTAGGAAGAATCTTTAGATCTATCCTAGGTGCGCATCTAGCTAGAGTTCAGGTTGATGATCATCGAGAACTGGAAATCTTATCAGCAGTTAGCCTTTATTCCTGTTTTTATCTGTGTATCTTAATATCCAGCCTTCGCTTATTGCCCACTTTTAAGAAAAGTGAAACTATGCCCCTGTCCGGCGCCCAGGGTGAGGGCGGTGGGAAGGGTGTGGCCCAGGGTCAGGATTCCCTGCTGGCGGCCAGTTGCATTTAGCAGGGCTCTTTCTCTGTGTCTTTCTTTCCTTCCTTTTGTTTATTATTTGCTAGAAAGCAAATTTACACAAATCAGAGTGAAACATTTTCAGTCACATTTTTGGGTTTCAAATCCTAGGGCTGTCACTGATAGCTGTGATAGGTAATTTGTAAGCTCTCCATAAAACAGGGGTGATGATTATACCCAGACCTTGGGATTGTTGTGGGGAGTAAGTAAGACAACACTTGTAAAATGCTTACTGAGACAGCTGCCCGGGAAGAACAGCGGGCAGGCACCGGGCCAGTGCATTTTGGGACTAGAGCAGGACCCAATTTGACTGTCAGACTGTGTGGCTCTGTGGCTTTGGATGTGAACTTGAAATAATAAAAATATGATAACCTCATGGATTCAATAACAGATAAATCCAAGCGGAACAGGGAATTAGCTAATTGAATCTGAAGAAAATTCTAATTATAGATTCAGAATAAGAAGAGGGAGAAAATGAGGAAAGGCCATATTTGAAGAGGTAACGGCTGAGAAGTTTCAAGGACTTATTAAACGCCATCATCTCACATATTCATGAAGTCAAGGGAACCCCAGCCAGGAAGAAAAAAAAGATAGACAAAATGTAATGAAACTGCAGCACACAAAGACGAAGAGAGGACCTGGCGCAAAGTCAGAGAGAAGAGGAAGCTTAGCTTCAGATACACGGCCCATCTTCCTGACAGTGCTGAGGTTGAAGTCGGAAGATGGTACAACCTCGTCTCTCTCGAACTGAGCCAGAAATCCAGTCCGCTTCGGGTCCTTTAAAGACCAAGGACACAGCGGAGACCTTTCAGACTTAACAGGATCCTGGAGGGTTTGTCTAGGAGCCCTCACTAAAAGGATAGTGTTGAAGCAGGAGATGATTCCCAGATGGATGATCTCAGAAGTAACCTAGAGTGAAGGGGGGGCGTCTTAAGTGAAGCTCACGATCACTGTGTAAAATGGGAAAGCTGACGTCTTTTGTGAGAGGAGTTACAGCAATAAGCTGCAGAAGCGGAGGAGTGACTACGTCCTAAGGTTCCTGGGTAGCTCTGGGGGAAGTGACCGACACTGGTTGTTTTTTACTTTGATGAGTGAAGTGTGCATGTTCAAGTTTCTAAGGCCACTGCTTAAAATTAGTGAGTGGTTAACTTCCTAGTTAATGGGTAAGAATCAAATGATGAATATTTGGTGAGATTGATTTTAAAAAAGGATGTGGCACAAATATTAGGAATGGAAGAGCAGATGTAGATATCACAGATATCAATAATAGCTTGCGGCAACACTGAAAGCATCCTTGTTAAGATCGGGAACAGCGTGCAACATTGTATTTCACAGTTAAAATACTGTATTGCATTTCCTTTCCTTTTCCTATTTTGTTACAGGGGATTGGCACTTGACCACTGAGCTACATCCCCAGCTCTTCTATTTTTTAATTTTTTTAAAAAATTTTGAGACAGGGTCTTGCTAAGTTGCTTAGGGCCTTGCTAACTTGCTGAGGCTGGCCTCCTGCCTCAGCCTCCCAAGCCACTGGGATTACAGGTGTTCACCACTGCATCCCACTTTTCTTTTTTAAATGAGTGTTTTCCTTGCTCGTTTAGAGATCCTTTCCAAAATCAGTTGTTGTTATCAACACAACAATCCATTGGGTAGTGTTCTAATTTTTCTGTCTTAAAGTGTTTGGGTGAATATCTTTGTGTACTCCTTTTGATCTGCGCCTTTCTTTCTTTCGGATAAATTTCCAGAGGCTGCGTACTGGACCCGAAGGGGCAGACTTTCAAGCTCTGGATCCTCCGTGTGTTTAAAGCAGTGCTTTCAACCACAGCATGTGCCTCTTGGACAGATTGAGTCTCATTGCTCTACTAGCTCCCAGCGTTTTTGCCTCCTGACTGCTTTAAAGAAAAGAAAACACACCGGGAACCTGAGGTTTAGTGGTGTCTCTTGTGAGTCTTAAAAAATGAACAAAATGTCCTTTTATTTATTTGCCTTTGTGTGCATAGCTGGGAGGGGCCCAGGCTGTGCAATTAGGCTGCGTGCAGAGCACTCAGCCTCCCTTTTGGTGGTACCAGGACACCTGTGGGGGGATGGAGGGGCTCATGGCAGGGGGCAGGGAGGAGAAGCCACCTGTTATGTGACCTGGGGGGGTGGCCAATGACCTGGGGCCCTCTTAGCTGCTTTGGAGCGGGAGGAGCCCTGGCCCCTGGAGCCCAGCCCTGCTCTTCAAAATTCTCTTAATGTGTTTATCTCAAAGTTAGTGGGGAAACGAGTGGAGCAACTTTCTTTGAAATTTAATTTGTGGGCTTGGAGCAGTGGCTCAGTAGTTACAGCATTTGCCTGGCATGTGCGGACCGGGTTCAAACCCCAGCACCAAGTACACAACCAAGTGTCAGAGCAACGAAAGTCACATGAAAAACTAAATAAAAGTGATTCTCCCTCTCTCTTAAAAAAAAAAAAAAGAATTTAATCTGCGCTGAGTAGAGTTTGAACCCTTAGCTTTTGGGGCTACCATGCTGGTGTTGTGCCCGGTGGCCTCTGATCATTCCCTTCTTCCTTTGCTGTGTGCTCCTTGCTTGTTGTGGTCAGGGCCTCGATCTCTCGGCAAGGCTTGGAGGAGCTCAGTGCTGTCCCGCAGGACAGTGTTAGTCCGTGGTTCCTCACGGGTATTCTGATTTGAAGATGATTGCCTGGGCAGTGGTCTGACCCGGCCAGGAGCTTCTGCGCTGCGCCCTTCCGGATGCAGTTCTCAGATTTACTAGGCGTGAGCCTGGGGGCCAGAGTTCGGAGCTGACGCGGAGAGGAAAACTGGGGAGTCAGCAGATGTCCACACCGTGGAACATGTTCCTTAGGGAACTTAAATTAATTAGCTGCGGGTATAAAAGGTTTTTTTTCTGTGTAGTGATTTAGAAGAATTGACAAATGATTATTTCTCAGTAAGCACTGGGGACTGAACCCAGGGGACACTCTACCGCTTGGCTGCACCCCTAGCCCTTTTAATTTTTTTGTTTTGCCACAAGGTCTTGCATAAATTGTTGAGGCTGGCCTCGAAGTTGTGATCGTCCTGCCTCAGCCTCCAGAGTCTCTGGGGTTACAGATGTGAGCTACGCAGGGCTTTTTGTTTTTTCTTTGAGATATGATCTTGCTAAGTTGGTGGTGAGGCTGACCTGGAATTGGAGATCCTTCTACCACAGCCTTCCTAATTGCTGGGATTACAGGCTTGTGCCACTGGACTGGGGGTGGGTGGGTGGACTTCCTCTTGGAATGCCATCCTTAAATTTCTAGTATATTCTTATAGAGAGTGTTCTGATACCAGTTTTCTGTCTTTTAATTTTACATTGGTGACTTCAATCCTGTGGCTACAAATAAAAGTGATAAAAATACAGAAATGCACAATGAAGTTACTGATCATTTGTAAAGTTAGATCAGGAGCACTTAACCTCTTTAGGTACTTTTTGGTCCATATTATGCGTGAATCCTCTCTACATGCTTACATAGTTCTTTTTAGGTATTATTGCTGCATGAGAGTTTCCAGAGCGGGCTTGGAGTTGATCACAATTTCTTTTTCAGATTACCTTTGCATTCTGGTGGAAGCGTGTTCATTGACCGGCCAGACTGTCACAATGTATTAGGAGTTATTAAGTGAACAAGTCGACTCCAGAGTAGGATCTCCTTTGTGTTGAGAAAAAGAAAAGGCCCCACACAAAGTAGGTCCATGGTAGGTGTCCCTGGCATGTGGCTTGGGAGCCTTACTCCAGGAGACCTCGCCATGTGGGGGCTGAGGCAAGAGGAGCGCTTGAGCCCAGGGGTTCTGGGGTGGCTTGGGCAATGTGGTGAAACCCCATCTCTTCAAAAAAATTTCCATTTTAATCTTCCCGTTGTTATAAGTGAAATCAAACTCGTGGTTGGGTGTGTGGGTGAGCAAGGCAGAAATTTTGCTTGGGCCGAAGGGCAAAAGAAAATGGGTCCCCAGCAAGGAAGTGAGGGGTTTTTAATTCTGACCAGACTCGATATTGCCCTTGGTTCTAATTGGAGGAGCTCAGGTGCACAGTCTGCACGATTGGCTGTGATTAGGTGGAGGCAGGTGCAAGAGGAAGTAGACGGCGACCGGGAGAGAGTGGACATGTGGGTCACCGCACAGGTGGTGAGGGTCCTAGTGATTCAAAGTTCACTGGAAGAGGATGGCTGGGTACGGAAGGGGTCCTGGGGAAGAGGTGGGCGGACACAGGTGAGGGGGTTACTATCTTCAATGGGAGAGGGGGATCTAAAATGGAGGTAGTGGGATGTCCATCACAATCTTTCAAGTTTGATGGAAAAGACATACATCTTATACCATGGAGGCACATTTTAAAACTTTTATTTTTAAGAGAGAGGGAGGGAGAAGGAGAGAGAGAGAGAGAATCAATTTTATTTAGTTTTTCATGTGGTCTTCGTTGCTCCAACACTTGGTTGTGTACGTGGTGCTGGGGTTCAAACCTTAGTCCTCGCGCATGCCAGGCAAGCGCCGTAACCACTGAGCTGCTGCTCCAGCTCCTTAAAACTACTAGTTATTTCTTTCTGTACCCGACCTCCTTAGTCAATGTAAGTTATTAATTTTCTGAATCATTGTAAGGATTAGGAATCTAAGTTCTATAAAGATCATGAAACTATATGTTGTATTTATAACATGTAAATGTTTGTAGAGCCTTA
This sequence comes from Aplodontia rufa, assembly GCA_004027875.1. NCBI lineage: Eukaryota > Metazoa > Chordata > Mammalia > Rodentia > Aplodontiidae > Aplodontia > Aplodontia rufa. Next base: position 15,122 of record PVKS010006303.1, read on the forward strand.
CATGTAACCTGTATATTACTTACACATCTTAGGATGTAGAGTATTTTGTAATCTCTAAAACAAAGTAAAAAAAAAAAAAAAAGTAATCCGTTTAAAAGCATCTTTGCTTTTGCCTGAGCAGCAACCAAACAGCTTCAAACTGGGGATGTGCGGCGGAATACCTCTGTGACGTATTCGAAAGGGCTTTGCTTTGGGCTGCCGAGGGTGGACTTCCCACTGCTTCATCTACTAGCTGGCAGCAGTATCTTGCAAGTCACGTGTCCTTTCTGGGCCTCAGTTTCCTTCTGGGGACGCCATGTGAGGTTTGACTTAGCTTCCCCTTAGTGAGTCCGGCCCCAGCTCTTGTAAGCTGGTTGAAGCTCAGGTGCGCTTTATTGTGCAGCTCTCTCTCCTGTTAGTTACCCCATCCATCATCCCTACCTTCATTGTCTCTGAATTTTGAGCTCATTTGCCCTGATTCTGGAGGCTGGAACAAGTGCATCCTTCACCAGGCCACCCCAGGTGAATCCAGGCAGTGGGGCACCTGAGGATGCTTGCTAAGGGCTTGAGTGTGCGGGGCAGGGCCTGGCGCTCCCACCCTGGGGCAGGGAACCCTGGAGTGGAGGAAGACCTACCTGCAGCTGAAGCAAGGAGGCCCACAGCCCGGAGGCCACGGGATCCCGCCACCCATTGTTTTCTTCCCTTGCCCAGCCATTTAAGCACTCCTGAACCTGCTCAGCTGTGTCTTCGAGGAGTGCGGGTGATGTCAGGTGGTGGTTGTAGGCCTTGGTGGCTTTAAACTCACTGAGGCCTGCATCCCACCTACAGAGATTTTGAAACCCTTTTCCTGCTGCTGGGAATGGAGCCCTGGACCTCACACCTCCTGGGCCCCCAGCTCCACCAGCAGAGCTGCTGGTGTAATTGGCCTGGGTGTGGCTTGGGATGGTGGTTGAGCTCGAGCTCCCCAGGTGGTTGAGGCTAACTAGCTGTAGTTCCCCATTAGAGGAGGTACTCAGTAACAGGGACTGAACTTAGTTCAGTGCACGATTAATTTTAGGTGAACTGGGGCTTTTCATGAGCAGTGGCTTTCCATCTAGGTCTTCAAAGGGCCACGTTTTGCAGAGCAGGTGGTGTGAGCCTGTGGTCCCAGCCCTGGGTGACTGAGATGGGAGGTTGCTAAGCTCAGGAGTCCGGGACTGGCCTGGGCAACATAGCGAGACCCTACCTAAAACAAATCAAAACCTCTTGTAAAAACCCAAAAGGGCAGTGATTACAGGAAATCAAAACACCCCATAAAACCCCGAAATGGCAGTGATTACAGGTGAGCTGGGAGTGACCTAGGAGCCGGGAAGCCTGGCCCTGGGTATGAGCCAGGCTACGGTGTCTCAGTATTAGATGTGTCTCTGTGGGTGTTTCTGTGCGCAGAGGGCTGAAGGTCACACCCTGATGGATGTATGCATGGAAGCTACCCGATTCGTCATCTGATACTGTGCTGTGAGCTCCTGCAGTGTAGTGTCCAAAAGCAAAGATCAGTACCTCTCAGTGTTTCCACAGAATGCCACGGCGATGGGGCACAGAACGGATACCTTCCTTCTGCTCCTGAATACCGGAGCCTTGGCCTGGAGGCCTTCAAGACTGGGGGTTAGGATGTCTGCTTGGCCATCCCCTCTGTGCGGTCTTAACCCACATGGCTGCGTGCGTGGCTCATGGATAATAGATGTTTCCTACCGTTCTGACTCTCACGGGTCCTCGCATGCCAAGACTCTAACCCCAGTCACTGGGATGTGACCCAAACGTCCCGCCTCCTGGTACTGTCTGGTGAAGATTTCACCGTGAGCTTTGTGGGGTGCACATGGAGACCAGAGCACGTGACTGAGGTTGACGCTGGCTGATGAGGGCCCAGCTGGACCGGTTAGCGGGAACCTTAAGCCTGGGCTCCCAGGGAGACGGAATTCGGCAGAGGACGTGTCCTTGCTGCACCTCCTCTTGGAGGACAGATGGCATCGATTCCAGCTGATTTTATCATCAGGAATGAGTTTTCGAGGCCAGTCCATACTCAAGGGAGATGTATTTAGACTCCCCTTTAAAGGGGAAGAATGTATAAGAATTTGCGGGACCTATTTTAAAACCACCACATTGTGTACCAGCCTAGCTCCCCCTGGCCTGTCATGGCTAGAACCCAGGCTGGGGATGTGAAGACAGGATTTCAAGTCCCATTTCTGCTGTTTTCTAGCGTCCTCTCATGTGCTGTCTTTGAAGATTAATCAGAGTCAAATAGAGTCGGCTGTGCATGGGTTTTGCTAGTTATAAACAAATAGACGTGTGCCACTGTTTCATCTTTGGATTCTGTGGCTGTGTTCCTCGGATGACAATGAGCAGGGGGTGGGGCAAAATAAAAAATAACCAATCCAACCACCAGATCCAGTTAGTAAGGACGAATGAGGGTGAGTGTGGGTGGGGTTCTCTTTAATTCCATATGCATTAAAATATTTCCAATATAAATCACAAGTACACCTTTTTGTAGTTTCCTATAAAAAGTGTATTTGTGATTTATATAAGCTGTGAGCTGCTACTGAAAATTATTGCCAATGCTTGGAGAAAGGTGTTCTTATAAAAAATACAAAAGGTGGGGCTGGAGTGGTGGCTCGGTGGTTGCTGTGTGTTGCAGACTAAGGCCAACATGACACCTGGCTGGATGCCAGAGGAAAGAATTGGTGGTGAACAACTCTGTAAGGGGCCCAGCTGGCTTGTAATAGAATTGGTGGTAAACAACTCTAAGAGGCCCAGCTGGCTTGTAATTAGCAAACCGCCTGACCCGTGACTAAGCTATTTGGCCGCTCATTTGTTACAATTGGTTGAATGTGTTTGCACTGTACCCCTATTGGTTGTTGTAACAGATAAATACCGGGCGGACAGGGAAAAAGCGTAGCCACTAGTCAGAGAAGCAGCAGCGGCAGAGACGGAGGAGAGCAGCAGAAGAAGCTGGGACAGAAGCAGCAGAGACAGAAGAAGCAGGGACTCCAGAGAGGGAAAGTGTGAATAGCCTTCACTCTAAATGTAAAAGCCTTGCCTCTAGTGAAGAGGAAGGAGATGTAAAAGCCTCTAGTGAGAGGAGATGTATGTAAAGGCCTTGCCTCTACAAGGCAGAAGGCGGAGAAGGAAGCGTTTGGAGGCCTCTAGTGAGAGAGAGGGAAAAATGAAGCGCTTGGAGAACTCAGGCCAGTGGGTCTACTTCATTCCCAGTCAACTGCCGATTGAGAGCCGTCCGGTTCCTGCCTGGCATGCATGAATACGTGAGTTTGAACCCCAACACCGTGTGCACAACGAAGTCTAGGAGCAATGAAAGCCACATGAAAAACTAAATAAAAATTGTTTCTCTCACTCTCTCTGTCCCTCTCTCTTTAAAAAAAAAAAATACAGACGGCTTCAAATTTGCGGAGCTGTCTGTCCTGTCTATATCTACATATAGATGGGTCTACATGTAAATGCATAGGGAAAGGACTACAGTGACACACACCAAACAAAAGTAGTCATTCCAGGAGAGAGCATGAAACAAGGGGAGACGGGACTTGTATTTTTCTTTTTTAAATGCTACATATCATACAATTTTTTTTTTAAAGATACAGGGACAGCGAGAGAGAAACAACTTTATTTAGTTTTTCACATGGCCTTAGTTGCTCCAATACTTAGTTGTGTACATGGTGCTGGGGTTTGAACCCAGGTCCTCGCGCTTGCCAGGCAAGCGCCGAAACCGCTGAGCCACCGCTCCAGCCCTTGTATTTTTTTTTAAACTGGGAATTTCAGCGTTGCTTGGGGCTGTTTTTGTATTAATGATCACGCATAACTCCTTTCTCCCTCTGTTGTGCTGGGGATTGAACCTAGGGCCTTGTGCATGCCTTGCTCTACCACTGAGCTCCATGCCCCAGCCTTAATTGCATTATATTTATAACTCAAACCCCTTTTTAAAGAAGAGCTCTTTGTAGCATGCTAAGGAGAGGGCAGAAGTGGGTTATTTCCGCAATCAGCTATTTTCTTGGGGTGCTCTACTACTGAGCCACATCCCCAGACCTTCTTAATTTTAATTTTTTTTTTTTTTTTTTTTGAGAGGGACAGTGAGAGAGACAGAGAAAGAGAGAAACAACTTTATTTAGTTTTTCACATGGCCTTAGTTGCTCCAACACTTAGTTGTGTACATGGTGCTGGGGTTTGAACCCGGGTCCTTGTGCTTGCCAGGCAAGTGTCGAAACCGCTGAGCCACCGCTCCAGCCTTCTTAATTTTAATTTTGAGCTAAGGTCTTTCTAAGCTGCTGAGGATCTCAGTAAAATGCTGAGGCCAGCCCTGAACTTGTGATCCTCCTGCCTTGGCCTCCAGAGCTGCTGAGATTACAGGTATGTGCCTCTGTGCCTGGCATCAGCTTCCCTCTTGGCTTTGAGCGGTTCCATGCTGACGTGAGCCCCCCAACCTGAGGGAGTAGAATGAGCAGCCAGACTTAGCCAGGTGGGGAGACTGAGGAAGGTTGGATGGGCTGGTGTTAAGCTGGAGAAGGTGAGGAGGACCCCAGGGAGATAAGAGCACTCTGAGCCTTCACTAAGCCGCCGACTTCATCCTGGAGAATTCTGACTTCCTCTCCGGATGGGAGAGAAATCTTTTCCCCCCAGCCCTGCTTGGTGGTGCCTGGCTTTACTCCGAGCGGCAGGGAGTCTGGAATTCTGCAAAGTCCTGTAGCCAAAGCCTGTGAATGGAGGGGGCCTTGTTGGGGTTGTGCCCCTGGGCTTTGGGAGGATTCATTATTCATATTGCCGGGACCTCTGCTGTTGTGGTTCTGTGGGTGGGAGGGATGGGAGGGGATCTCCTGCAGGAGCAGCTGCCCTGAGCTGCTCGTGCAGCATGGGCAGGTCCAGGTGCTGGCGTTCCTAAGTCGACACCTGCCATCGGCCACAAAGGGGCAGCAAGTTTCCTAACTGCCTCGTTCACGGCCGGATGGGCACCGGTCATCTCCACCATTTCCATGAATCGGTCACACAGTCCCCAGGACTCAGGGGTTGGGAGTGGGCGCCTCCCCACCTGCAGCTGGAATTTCCTGAAGTTAGCAGCATTAGACGGTGTGGGTCATGGCTGGACAGGGGTGGGGCCTGGAGCCTGGGAAGCTGTCCTGACACTTGCTCCCTGGAGGGAGAGTCAGCTTCCCAGGAGACAGTAGTGATGTCCCGCCCTGAAAGGTGCTGTTTTGCTGGGCTATAGCATTCTTGCCCCTGGGAGGACTGTGGATCCTAGCTGTGCCGGGCGCGTGGCGTTGTGCGTGAGTGGCTGCACTCTCTTCACCTGTGTCCCGTTTTGCTTCCGTGACAGGGCAGTTTGGTTTGGATGCTGGGCCAGCTGTCTTGACCATGAGCTACTGGAACTCGGCGAGGAGCTGCGTGCAGTACCACAGGCACTTCCTGGCGGACAACAGCGTGTTTCACGGTGAGCTGTCCGTGCTTCTGTCTGCAGATCTTCCGTTTTGTTTCTGGGCACTTTGATTCCAGCTTGCAGATGCAAATGGGGGTCCCTGTTGGATTGAAGCAGCGCTGTTAACTTGTTCATGGCGGGTTACCCAGAAAGCCCCGTGGCGCTGGACACTGTGGATGTTGCCTGGCCTCAAGGGCAGCACTGTGACACCCATGCCTTCGGGGGCCACTCCTCCAGCGCCTCCCCTCGCACACTGCCACCTCCACTTCTGTCGTTCTGATGTTTGAGATAATTTTTGCTAGGCCCGTGGTGTGTTCCTGTATCTTTGTGGCTCGCCAATCAATGCCAGTTACTAGTGTGGAGTGTGCCTAATTCAGGTATTAAGCAGTGTCCGTGGCCACCTGCTTGAGACACTAATTGCAGAGAAGTCCACTCATTTTTATTGCTCTCCTCTGGGGCTTTAAGATTAATTGTAGGCCAGGTGTGGTGAGCATCTCTAATTTCAGTTGCCTGAGGAGGCTGAGGAAGGAGGATCTCAAGTTTGAGACCAGCCTGGGCAAATTAGTGAGACCGTGTCTCAAAATAAAAAAATAAATTAAAAAGAGTTGGGGATATAGCTCAGTGGTAGAGCACCCCTGGGTTCCATCCCCAGTAGTGGAGGGAAGAAGCACCTTCCTTGTGTATCAGACCACATGCTGAAGCCGGGCAGAGCAGTTCTCGGCACTCACTGCTGTCAGCCTGGGACCCTGCAGCCACCAGCCAGGGTCATCCGTGCCGGTCATTTTCACGGTACCGAGGAGTCGCCTTTGCCCTGCTGCGGTCTGCTGGTGGTGTACAGTTGGGGATTAGTGCTGTCAATCCCGCTATCAGGATGCCCTTGGGGGACATTGACTTAAGAGTCAGATTCATGTGGCACCAGGGTTTTTGGAGTAATCACCAGGAGCCAGTGGAACTGCAGAGGCGGGAGAGAGCCGTTTGCAGTCCCACCACCTAAGCCGCGTTCAGCGCTCTGCACAGAGGGGGACAGGGGTCACGTATAGCATTGCTTTAAATTAAGCCTAAGTTACCAGAGGTAGCTGCACAGGTCTTATTCGGCGCGCTTTAGAGCGTCTGGTGTGTGTTTAGTGAGGGTCTAGTGCTTTTAACATTCATTGTGTCGCTGTGTTGTGGGCCCTTTCCAGGAGCGGGCAGCCTGGTGGCATAGGTACGGAAAGCAGGCAGAGGGGGTCGGCATCACCATTTACTCGCCCTCTGCAGGAGGCTCAGGCACTGCCACCTGGGACCTGGCAGAGCAGCTGTGCTGTGGCTCACGTTGAACCCCACCCTGGGTGCTGTTCATGGCTTTCTCCCCCTCTCTTTAGGGCTTGTGACATGGTGTTTTCAGTTAGAGCTTTATTTATCTATTTAGGAGACGATTCTCAGTGTTTCCCAAGCTGACCCTGAACTCCTGGCTCAGCCTCCTGAGGCTGAGTAGCTGAGGCTACAGCCATGCCCCCCACGCCAGGGTAACTTTATTTCAAAAAAGAATAAATATTAATTGAAGAAATACAAGAGTTAGAAGAACTAGCTTGGGCTGGAGCGGTGGCTCAGGGGTTGGAGCAAGGACCTGGGTTCAAACCCCAGTACCACATACACAACTAAGTGTCGGAGAAACAAAGTCCAGATGAAAAAATAAGTAAAATTGAACCTCTTTTCCTCAGTCTTTCTTAAAAAAAGATAGCTTTATTTATATAATTTTATTTTTTTTATTTTGAGAAGGACAGTGGGAGAGAGAGAATCAATTTTTATTGAGTTTTTCACATGGCTTTAGTTGCTCTGACACTTAGTTGTGTACGTGGGTTGCTGGGGTTTGAACCCATGTACTTGTGCATGCTGGGCAAGCACCACAACCACCAAGACAATGCTCCAGCCCTGTACAATTTTATGTCAATTTCAAAAAAAGTTTAATGAATTTAAAGTATTCAAACCTATTGTTTTGAATTATTTAAATGCCTTTATCCAGAGGTCTCACTGGCTATAGTGATTTGAACTGGTTTTAGTGAGTTTTTACAGTCACATTCCGGTTAGTGTGTTGCTACAAGGCGTGCACTGTAACTGAACCCTAAGTCATTCTTCCCATTTTACGGAGGGAGGAGCTGAAGCTTGTGGAAGCCTTGAAGGGGAGATCTGAAATTCGAACTCTGGTCTGCCTGAGTCCAAACCTCTCCTTGCTTCCTTTATTCCTCCATTCCCTTTGCTCTCCTTCTGTTCCCCTCTTCTCTTTCTCTTGCTCTCTTTCTTTGTCTCTCTCTCTTTCTCTTTTGGTTCTGAGGATTTAACCCAGGGATGCTTCACCATTGAGCTACATCCCCAGCCCTTTTTCTTTTGAGGCAGAATCTCATTAAATTGCTGAAGCTGGCAATTTAATGAAGCTGGAGTATATGATCCTCCTGCCTCAGCCTCCCGAGTTGCTGGAACTGCGGATCCACACCACCTTGCCTGGCCCCGTCGTTTTTTCTTTCAGGCTGCCTTTCAACTTTAGTACAATGCTGCACAGTGGTCCCCGCCTGTAATCCAGGGACACTGGGGGCTGAGGCAGGAGGAGTGCACGTTTGGGGTCAGCCTGGGCAACTTTGCAAGACTCTGCCTCAGAATACAAAAACAAAAGGGGCTGGGAATGTACCCAAGCAGTAGAGCACCCCTGGGTTCAATCTACCCCACCAAAACAAACAAGAACCAAGTTCTCACCGAGGGGTTTAAGCTCTGTTAACAGTATTTGCTGTTTTTAACTACCAGTTTATAAACTCAGACAAATTATTTAGTCCGTCAGGAACTCGGCTCTCTTGTGAAACCAGCATGGTGCTTGCGGTGATTTTGAGTTTCTTTGTGGGTCTGATTGTGAGATTCCTGGGCAGTGGCTTCTTTCACTAAACGCCGGACACCAGGGGGCAGCACAGCACGTACAATGTGAATTGTCACTACTGCAGGGATTTAGAGGCCTAAATCTCAGGAGTGAAAGGATCAAAGCCAATTAAACTTATGACTCCATTCATTACCATATGGTAGCTTTTGATTTCCGGACAGTATCAAATGTCGTGGGGGCCCATGCCCGGCAGGTGTGGCAGGCCAGGACAGGAAGCTGCCTTCTGCTCTTGCGTCCCTCCGCAGAGCCTTCGTGCTTGTGGCGCGGGAACTTGGGGAGCCTGGTCGGTGCTCATGGTCTGTTTCATGTTGAGCCAGCCGTTGTGACGCATTGTGCAGGATGTGAGAACCTTCCTGAGAAGGGGTCAGGACATGGTGAGTCAGGTGTCGCTCCGGGAGCAGGAGTGAGCACGCTGGCCCCTGGCTCTCTAAGCTGGCTTCTAGCGGGTGTAGGCGCTCTCCTCACAGGACCTTCCTAAGAGCGATGTGAAAGCCAGCACTGGGGTAGAGTGGTCAATGAGAGTGAGAGTGAAGGGTGGGAAAAAAAGAAGAGAGTGAGCTGAGTGCAGGGTTTGCTGTCTGGCATTCACAGAGCATGCGCCCAGCCTCGTGCTCAGATAAGAGGCGCCGCAAAAGAACTCGAAAAAATAACACCAAAACCGAAACAGTCCCATCAGTAAGTGGGCCAAAGCGCTCAGTAGGAACTTCTCAACGGAGGAAACGGTGCGAGCCAGTGTGCACGTGAGAAAGTGTCTCAATCACTCGGAATCAGAAATGCAAATCCAAACTACATGATTTCACCTCCAGCCAGACTGGCGAAGATGAATACAAACAACAGATGCTGGAGGGGCTGTGGGGAGACAGCAACACTGCACACTGTGGGAGCAGCTGCAGACTGGTCCAGCCCCTCTGGAAAGCAGTGTGGAGACTCCTCAAAAAATTAGGGATGGATCCACCTTATGACCCAGCTATCCCTCTTCTGGGTTTTTCCCAGAGGACTTAGAATCGGCACATTACAGCAACACAGCAAAATCCATGTTCATAGCAGCTCAGTTTACAACAGCTAAATTATGGAACCAACCCAGATGCCCCTCACTGGATGAATGGATCCAAAAACTGTGGTACATACATACCATGGAGCACTACTCAGTAATTAGAAGCAATGAAGTTGCAGCTTTTGAAGGTAAATGGATGGTAATGGAAGAAATCATGCTGAGCGAAGTTCGCCAAACCCAGAGAGTCAAGGATCGAATGTTTTCTCTCATTTGTGGAGGCTGGAGCTAACCCCAGGCTTGTATTAGACCCAACAAAGGCGTAGCAACACATAATCTAGGACAACCATAGAGGGGTGGGCAGGGAGGATAGGGATGGATCTAGGGAGACCATCAACAATGTAGCGTACTCTTTACCCCCCTGAGAATCCGAATAATACTTATGCAGTAATTTAATTCTGGAAAATTCACAGTATAAATATTTATATTGCTTGTAGGGGCAAAATCTAGAAAAATCAAGAGACCTGGGGTATGGGCGATGTGGGGGTAACTCTGGTTCAAACACAAAAGCATATAAATCAATTCCTTAATAAAAAATTTAAAATAGGTGGTAATTCTCATTGGAAACAATTTAGAATACTGTCCTCACCCCAAAGAGAGAAAGAGACTGTTAAACCCACTGGGAATAGTCTGCTTCTGTCCAGAGTTTCATCTGCCGTTTCATCTTCAGGGCGTCTCTGGGGCAGGAGTGGAGTCTCCGGGAAGGCTGGGCCTGGCCTGCACAGGCTGCTGGCTGCACTGACAGCCCTGTGTTCCATGATGGTGCGGTGATGGGAGGAACCTGCTGGGAATTAGGATCCGTGTGCCTTTTGCCCAGATTTTTAGGGACCCTGCTGAATCTGAAGAGACCTGCCCCTGTCAAAGAAACTTAATTGCTGCGTTTTCCCTCCCACTCGGTTTTTGTTTTGCTGATGTGTGTAATAGAGATGAAACCTGGGCAAAGACTATTTTGTGCAGTATAAACCCTGCCTTAATAGCGTATGCCCTTCATGAATTATTCTGATTGAAAGTTGCCTTTTCCCTTAACTGTTTTGCTTGACTGGAGTGAATTGTAATATACACCTTTTTTTTCTGAGCTGGGACGTAGTCTTGATTCTTCTGCTGAGACTCAGTGCTTGCAATTAGTGCGTACAGTTTCACAAGCTCCTGTAAACTTTGAGCGTGTTAATAGTGTGTACTCGGAGGTGATTTAATGTTTCCATGTACCACTTGTTACAGTTGTGAGGTTGGAAATGTATTAGCTGTTTTCCTGTGGGTTTCCTGTCATATCACCCCAACTTCTTATATTGAAATTTATTTCTGTTGCTAATGTTTCTGAAGGGCCACCAGAACTCTCTACTAGAAAACCTCTTGGACTGAATTATCAATGTCTTCTCCTACCTGGGGGTGAAATCAAAGTAGTTTTGTGATAAAATACTTACGCAGTTTGTCTTCCAAACAATTGACTTACACTTTATATGCATTTGATTATACAATACCGAAACTCTTTAATAAAAAAGGAGTTCTATCCTAATAAAGAGAAAAGTTAACTTATATATATTTTGCCTCACCACTGACTTCTAATGAAACCAAGTGATTTAGCTAATCAATTAAGTGAATTCCTTTTCACTAAGCCCTGGAGGATTGTACCAGATTCCAGTTTCCTTCTAGCATCAGCATTTGATGCTACTGTGTTCGCGTCAGGATGGCACGTGGAAGTTTCCTGCAGGCCTGGAATATGAAGAAGGGGTAGGGTTGGTTGGTTTGCATTGCAAATTTTGTAATTAGGGTTACACTGGCAAGAAAACCCTCTGTTTCTCTTTACAAATATGTAGGGGGGTGTGTGTGTGTGCACGTGTGCGTGTGCACATAGTGCTGGTTGTGGGATCCCCCTGTGATGGAGACATGTAGCCAGGACAGGCACACAAGCTTTCAGGACAACTGAGACTACATTCAAAAGAGGAGAGAGAAGTCCCCCTCACTGGAATGGCATCCTCATGGGCAGAAGAGAGGAGGAGACCAGGTCCAGACTGGTAAAAGTAAAGGAGGTGGCGTCACACAGAAGTGAGCTAATTTAGGCCGTTTGTTAGCTGGTTACGACTGCGTGGAGCCGGCCTGCTCTAGGGGCTTGGGGCCAGAGCTGGGTTTTCTTCACGTACAGTGGCGTGTTCACTGAGTTAGAGCCTAGCTTTGCCAGCCAGTGACTTTACAAACTTCCTTCTCTAGGTCCAGAAAATTCCAGTGCATATAAAAATCCTGTTCATGCAATGATGGTGGGGATTTGTGAGCATCATTAAGATCAAAAGTGTTATCTCTACAGATAACACAGATAATCTCTTGATGAGGAACACTGCAGGGAAAATTTCAGAGTTCAGAGCAAGGGTTGAAAGAAAGAACCCAAGGGAGAAAAAAATGCACTTGTATTTTAAGTTATTTTTAAAGAGGGACTGTGTGTGTGAGAGAGAGAGCCCATCAGTTTTATTTAGATTTTCATGTGCGTTTCATTGCTCTGACACTTTGCTGTGTATGTGGAGCTGGGGTTTGAACCCGTGTCGTTGCTCATGCCAGCTAAGTGCTGTAAACACTGAGCCACTGCTGCAGCCCCCACTTTTTTTTTTAACCAGGGATTGAACCCAGGGGCACTTAACCACTGAGCCTCATCCCCACCCTTTTTATTTATTTTATTTTTTTTTTAAAGAGAGGGATAGTGAGAGAATCAGTTTTATTTAGTTTTTCATGTGGCCTCTGTTGCTCCGATACTTCGTTGTGTCCATGGTGCTGGAGTTTGAACTCGCATCCTTGAGCATGCCTGGCAAGTGCCAGAACCGCTGAGCCACCGCTCCAGCTCCCTTTTTATTGTTTGTTTTGAGGCAGGGCCTTCCTAAGTTGCGGGGGCTGGCCTTGAGCCTGTGGGATCTTGGGCGTGTGCCACCTGTTTCATGAGTCATAGGGAACTAATTCTGGAGCAGCCTTGCCCAGTAGATGTCTCCCCAGGCCCAGTGATGGCCACCAAGGCAGGAAGCATTGAGGGCAGGCATCCTTTCTGTCTGTGAAGCTCAGGTGTCTTGCAAAGGGTGGCACCCTTTAGGGCTGTCTTCCTGCTGGGTTGCTGTTGGGTGCGTTCTTCCCCTTGGGACCCAGTTTTCCACGTAAACAAATTGATGGGAATTAGGACGAATGACTTCTAAGCCCCTAATGCCAAAAGGTCAAGAAATGATTTGTTCTCCTTCCTCTGCTGACCTCACCATTAAACAGGATATTTGGAGAATTTGCTGTGAATTAATTAAATATCTGAATTCATTTATGCCCGTTTATCCCCCTGAGGCAATCACAGCTGTTGTCTCAGGCCTCCTGGAAGCTCCAGCACCACAGAAAGCACCACACAACACGACAACCGCAACCACAATAGCAACAAGGCCGGACCTGGACATTTCGTCTGGTTCGGACTGAAGGAAACACCCTTTCGGATGGGCTGGCGTGAAACCTGTGTGTTCTGTCGGCTTTGGGACACATGTGTTCTTCCTTGATGTTCTGGGGATATGGAGCATTCCCAAAGCCTCAGTGGAAAGCTGTTTCACAGTTTGAAGTTCATCCCTCCTTTGCCCTGCCCACCCCGTGACTGGCATCCCACTGTGACTGGGTCATCGGCATTTTCACCTTGGCTTAGGGTGTGCGCAGACTTCTTTCCCTTTGTCCAGCAAGTGTTCGTGTTCACCAAAGCACTGTCTCGTGGGGCCATCTCCGGTAGAACTTCCCAGTTACTTTTGGTTGTTGAGGTCCGGCCCTTTGGAAGCTGTGATGTGACATCTCTTGCTCGGTCCTCCCTCCGCCCCCGCTTGGGGCAGGCTGCTGGAGCTGGGGAAGGGCTGCACCGGCCCTGCCTGGCATTGGTGGTGAGCTGGCAGGGACCTTCTCTGCCTGGTCACCTGTGGATATTGGTTCATACCTGCTGGGTCCCTTCGCCCTCATTCCAGTGCCCTCTGGCCCGTTTGTGGATGAGGCCCTGGGGCAGCTGTCAGGCCCCCACCTTTCCTCAGCAGGCTGTGTCCTCTAGCATTTTAGGTCAGGGTGACTTCCTGTCCCTAGAGGTGCTCTTACTGAGCTGGCTTCTCGCAAGACTGTGTAGCTGGGTTGGTGAACTGAGCGGTGATCTGCTCTAGGAGATCCTGTGGCGAAATCAGTTTCTTCCCCTAGTCAGGAATCTAATGCCATGAGGCTGTCCCAGTCAAGGCCACTCACATCCTGTAATGACAGAGGGATGAAAGTTGCTGCAGAGGGCCTGCAGAATGGCAGATGGTTGCCCTGGGAGGAGGAAAGGTCCTTGCTGGCCTGGACTCCAGAGCTGTCTCTTAAACCGTGGTTGGTGGGAGGTCGGCCACGCAGAAAGGCCCTGGTCTGGTTTTTTCTTTCTTTTTGCTTGGGAGTACTGATTTCCTAATTACTCCATTAGAAAGAAGAAATAAAAGTGTTTAATCAAGTCAGTTTTTCCTTCGGATTCACAGACTTCTCATGTTTTAAGTGGTTTCTTAATGAGAATTATTTCTCCTTAGACCCGGGTTACAAATCTGAGCCTTTGTTCCCGAAGCTGCATTTCCATAATTATAATTAATTCTCCTCCGTGCACTCATTTCCCAATTGTCCTTCGCCCTCTGCCAGGCGTGTGCGTGGTGATTGACAGGAGAACGAAGTACCATCCCACCAGCAGATTCAAGGTTCTTCCAGGGCAATGCGATTATTTAATTAAGTCACACAAAAGATCTGGATCTTTCTCTCGGCCTACGGTAGTAATTATTAGTGATTGCATTTGTCATCGTGAAAATTTCCTATCTCCCATCGTCTAAATACAGATGAATAACTGCAGTGTGTCCCTAAAAGCCACCCCGGTGGGCCTGTGACGTGTTTGCTATCGGGGCTCGTTCTTTCTTTAAAGTACGCTTGGTGTTATTACCAAACGTGAGCTCTTGATGTCAAAGGAATGTTCAGTCTTACGTGAGACCCCTGGCCCATGTGTAGTGGCTTCCACAGGCCAGAGCTGCCCCTCGCTCCTAGACCTGGGCATGCGGCATCCCGCACCCACCTTGCTGCTCGGATGCGCCCTGGGACCCTGGACTCAGACGTGTGGCGCACAGCTCCCTTGTCCCGGGCTCCCGCAGGCTTGCAGCCTTAACTTGCCCTTTCCCTCTCTGCTGCAGTCCCTGAAGCTGTCCCTCCTCCATGCGGCCAGCTCTGAGCAGGGAGGCCTTTCCTGACTTCCGAGGCCAGGCCGGGCTCAGGGCTGCCTCTTCCCTCACTCGCTGCCTCCTGCACTTTGCTGCTGTGATAGCTTGTTCCTCTCTGTCCCCTGCCATGTTCCAGGAGAGCAGAGAACGTTGTGACGGTCTGCAACACCTGGCACGGGGCACGCTTCTAGTGGGTCCCCCACCGAGTGGTGCTGAATGGCTCACTTTACTTGATGAGACCGTCCAGCTCTCCACCTTTGTTTTTTTAAAAAAGAGAGCGCATGCGCGTGCATGAGAGAGAATCAGTTTTCTTTAGTTTTCCATCTGGCCTTTGTTTCTCTGACGCTTGGTGTACTGGTGCTGGGGTTTGAACCCAGGTCCTTGCATGTGCCCAGCAAGCACGCTAACCGCTGAGCCACCGCTCCAGCCCATCCAACTTTTTTGCCCTCTGCTGAGTTTGGCTTTTCAACTTTGTGCTGTGGAGTCCTTGGTTCTCCGACCGCAGACCCCTTCCCCTCACTCGGGCTTTCTCATGGACAGCCCAGGAAAGAAAGATCCTAAGCCATTTCTCCACGAGATGGAGCAGGGAAGGGGTCCTCGTCTGAGAACTTGGAAAGGTCTTCACAAATGCACGGTGCCTCAGAACACGGAGGGACAACTGCTTTCTGTAAAAGGATGTCTTCAGCTCTTAGACTTCATTGAATAATGCCTCCTAGACTTTGCATGTTCCCTGTAGAGGTGTGTATTTTATTATCTCTGAAACTGGAGGTTTCCTTCATTAAAACAGCATTGCTAGTAAAAGCTGCTTAATTGTGGTGTTTTGCCAGCTGTTAGAATTCCCTCTGCATGTGTCTGAACACTTGCAGCTGTACAAGTAAAGGTTTTCTCAGGGGTAATTCTTAACCACAGACAACAGCTTTCTCAGGAGGAAGGGAGGCCTGGGGGCATGATGGGACAGATTGAGTTGCAGACAGCTTCTTTAAAAGTTAAGGAAAAGGCCAGGCACCATGGTGCATGCTTGAAATTCCAGCAACTTGGGAGGTTGAGGCAGGACGGTTGCAAGTTTGAGGCCAGCCTCAGCAACTTAGGTCCTAAACCACTTAGACCCTGCCTCAAAATAAAAATAAAGAAGGGCTGGGGATATGTAAAGCACCCTTGGGTTCAACCCCAGGTTTGTAAGACTCCAGAATGCAATGTTTTTCACTATGGTGATGCAATGACATGTCACAGGAATCCATCTCCTTCAAAGCTACCTGCTGAGAGGGCAAGGGCGGGTTTGTGTTCTAGAGTTGCCAGAGAACCCTGCAGAGGGGACGCTTTGCTCAGTACTTCATCTAGGGCGTGGGCTGAGAGCTGTCTCTATGGAAGACCTTGGGGGTTGTTAGGAACGCAGCTGCTCAGCCCCCGGTGGTGAAGTGCAAGTGCCACCCTCTGGGGTTGAGTGTGATCCTAAGTGAGAACTCATCCCCATCCTCCAGCAAAGAGGAGGAAAGGATGAGGTCAGAGGAAGAGTTGGAGAGTTTCAGTCCACGGTTGGCCAACTCCATGGCTCTGGGGCCGAGGTGGGGCAGAACAGCTCTGCGGAAGAGTGTGGAGGAGGAAGGCAGCTCAGGTCCTGGCAACCAGGAAGCAGAGAGATCTTTGCTCACCAGGGACAAAGGACAACCCTCAGGGGCATGCTTCCAGGGACCTCTTCCCCCAGCTGCACCCCACCTGCCTAGTTAATCCACGTCCACCTTTCATAATCTGGTCACTTGGTTCTTGCACGCTCTTGCACAGGAGCTTTGGGGGACGCATCCAAAGCGTGACACCAAGTAAAAAGCACAGAGCTCTGTGTTGGAAACACAGGAAGTTAGGTAAACAGCAGCAACCTGGCTACAGGGACTTGCGGCACATCGGAGTCACGGCTCTGAGAAGCCCTTCCATGAAGGGGTGTGAGCAGAGCCTGCAGGGGACCTTTGTGACACCCCTGGAAGCCATGTGCTCGTTGTGCGTGGGCATCTGCACCCTCTTCCTCTGAGCGGGAGCCTCGGCTTTCCTTGTGCTTGAAATGATGTTACTCCTTGCCCCTTTCTAAGCCTCTCACCGAAACCCTTCCGTAGAAGGCGGCAAGCGACAGGTGCGTGTTCACACCAATCAGCGGGCAGGGTTGATTCCACCGTTATCATGCCATCTCAGCTGGCCTTCGCGATCTGAGCTGAGTGTTAGGAAAGGCTGAAAGGATTTCTGTGGGGTGATGCCTGCAGATCCCTGCTGCGTGTGATGATCAGAAACGGTGTGCCCTTTCTACTGCTGGAATAGCGTGCGACAGTGTGGCCGGGCGAGTGGGAAGTGCTGTCTGTGGAGCTGCCACAGGACTGACGGTCCTGGGCCTTGGGACCCGTCACCAAGGGCAGCAGGACCCTGCCACTGGGTTCTCGCTGTCTGGCATCATCTCTAAACAGTAGCGACTTCTAACATCTTTGTAGCTAAAGAATGATTATTGTTATTTTTATTAGTGCATTATAGTTGTACATAATGATGGGATTGGTTGTCACATATTCCTAGATGCACACAATACAGCAATACAATTTGGTCAATTACCCCCCCGCCACACACACTGCACCCCTCTACCTCCCTCCTCCCATTTCCTGATCCCTTGCCTCTCTTTCTTGGTCCTATATTTTCCCTAAAATATCCAAGTACAGTGACATAATTCTTATACCTATGAAGAACATTTTTTATATACAAGACCATAGTATATACAGTGACATTTATAACTGCTTGGAATGTACCTTGCTTTATCTCAGTTCCAACATTTCCCCTTCTCCTCCCTTCCTATCATTCCTCGTTATTCTTTGATACATTTGACAATAGGATTAAACATTTACCTTTTTGTACAGGCGTGCAGCACAGCTTGTTCAAATATCTTAAGCTGCATCCTGCAACTGTATCTCATGAATATTAACAAATTGCATTTTTGTTCTATGGTTCTAATCTGTGAATTTGTCTACCTTTCTCCCAAGCCTGGGTTTAGCTCCAGCCTCCACAAATGAGGGAAAACATTTGGCCCTTGTCACTCTGGTTTGGCTAACTTTGTTCATCATGGTTTCTTCCATTGTCCTAATAAATGATTATTAACTCCGTGGGGATCCAGGTGCTGAACTTTTACACAGTAGCATAATCCGCGTGGCATTTCGCTCTGGCAACTTATTATCTGGTGAAGCATCGGCTTCATGAACCCAAAGGGCATTTATGGCATTGTTTCATATCTTGGGTTGCTGCTCTGTGCTTCTGAGGACGTTCACTCTTTCAAGCAGTCTTCTCTCACTTTCCTCCCAGAACATAAGTGTCCAGGTCCTCCGGGCTGGCAGGCAGGGGCCAGGAGATGCTGGTTTTCAAGGACAAACAGTCTTAACTTCTCAGCTTGCACCGTGTCTGAGACAATGATTCAGAGGAGCATATTCTTGCGTGCGCCTCTGGGGACCCATCCGAGAAATAGTATCCTCATATGTCTCTTATTTTGATCCCTTCTCTCTTACCGTTTCTCATAAATTACATAAATCAGTGCATTTAATATCCAGCCACTGTAGGTGGAATGTTTCCGGTACTAGCACTATGTAATTTTTTCTTAGCTGGAGAACAAGTTTGGCATAAATCATAGTACTAAATTATTTCTAAATTAGATTAATTTATGTAAAGCGGTAAAATGTTATTAGTTTCCTACTTTATTACCTTTAGTATTCACAAAGAAGCATTTCTTTCTGCTTTTCTCCAAGGTCTTTAACAAAATTAGGCTTTGTAGCCATTTTGCGCCAGCTGACTGTGAATGAGGAAGACTAATGAAGCAGAAAATTAAGACTTGATGTTTTAATTTTAATATTAATCATTAGTCTCCACTTCAAAGTTATTTCTCTGGTAAATTCATGGCTTTAAAAATTTCAATTTTTCAAAATCATTTCTAGCTACAGAGCCTTGTTAAGTCATTCAAGTAGCAAGAATTTCAAGAACCTATCAATGAATAAGAAATTTGGAACTAAAAATCAATATGATGGGCAGAAAAAGGCTTATTCTATGTACTTTTAATTATCTCACTGGCCTCTTTTTTTAGAAAGAATCTTCAGTTTTTCATGTAGCTTTCGTTGTTCCAACACTGTTTTGTGGGTGGTGCTGGGGTTCGAACCCACATCCTTGTGTGTGTCGGGCAAGTATGGTAGGTAACTGCTGAGCCACTGCTCCAGCCCCCAGATTTATTGATTTATTTTTATTTTTTAAGAGAGGGACAGTGAGAGAGAATCAATTTTTATTGAGTTTTTCATGTGGATTTCGTTGCTCCAACACTTAGCTGTACATGGTGCTGGGATTTGCATGCTGGGCAAGCGCCGTAACTGCTGAGCCACCACCCCAGCTCCCAGAGCTTTGGTGTACAGTTTTCAGGACTGGTGAAGACCCCAAGACAAGATTCAGTGCAGTCAGTTTCTGAGCTCCCTGCTAGCATGAAAGCTCTGGAGAACTGGAAATCCGGCCTGGCCTAGGGGGCGCGCCCATTTAGCATTTGATGAATAAGAATTAGTAAGCTCCTACTTTTCAATCAGTGAAAGCCCTGGAGGTTAAAAGGTCGCCTAAGGTGGGTCTATGCTAGGGGTTGGTAGGTGCTGGAAACCCAGTCCCTGGGCCTCACGGGTGCTGGCCCCTCCTACCGCAGCGGGTATACGGTTCACAGATTCCTTGGCTTCTTTCCTAAGAGCAGTTTGCGGATTCCCAGGTGCTGGCATTTGCCCCTGCCTGGTCCTCCTTCCCTGGGCTGGTATGAGCAGCGATGTCGGTCCCTTTTCTCCTTCATGTGTTGCATGTTTAGTGACCCAGTTCCTGGTTCCTGCTGGGGTCCAGCGGTGAGCGCAGGAAGTGGCCCCGCCTGTGGAGAGCTGGCAGCAGAGCCTCGCTGCACCCTTCCTCCCCTCCAGCTCTTGGGGGTCCTTCGTGGCAGGATGACTTTGCCCTATTCGCTTTACCATTGTCTCACACACAGATGAATCATTTGAAAGGTTTGAGCATAATCTGCATGTGTCATGGCCCTTTGTCCTAAACATCTGTGTGCATTTTCTAACGCAGGGTATCTTCCTGTAGAACCCTGCTATCATCATCAACTTAAGTAAATTCAACATGATTAAAGCCCCGTAGTGGTTTTTTTTTTTTTCTTCCCCTAAAGTCCTTTATTTTTGAAGGACTTTTCAGCTAGTCCCTGTTTCTGCAGGGAAACAGACCAAGGAGGGGGAAAGTAACAAGCATGTCACTGGTCAGGCTTCCTGGACCCCAGCACTTCTAAGGCTGGAGGATGTCCCTGCATGGCCACAGAGACTGCGTGGTTGGTTTAATCCTGGCTCTTGCCATCGTTGGGTTCCTCATGTTGGGAGGTGGGGGCGGAAGCCCTGTGTTTCCATTTTGTACTGGACCGGATTGCGGAACTGGTCCTGCTCTGAGTTCTTGCACGCTGGGCTGGGAACTTGCCATCTGTTGCTGCAGGTGTTGCTCTAGATGAGGAGACTGAGGCTCAGGGAGATTCAGAGTAACTTGGCTGGTGTTGCTGAGTTATCTGCTGAACCAGGGTTTGAACTCAGTTCCTCTAATTCCAGCTCTGCTGGTGGTCACCTCACCGCCAGCAGCTGCACACCTCTTACCTCCTGCCCGCTGGGTTGGTTATTGCTGGTGCCATTTCTCTCTTTCCTAGGGAGATGTGCCTTCTCTTGGTGTCAGGGGCTCTCTGTCATAAGTGCCTGGGCGGAAGGCCACTTGCAAAGCCTCTTGAGGGAGGGACCATCAGTAGCATCCCTTTCAGGCTTTCTGGTTAAAGGGAGCAGGCTGCCTGAGGCCATCCGTCCTGACCCCACCTGTAGCAGAATTCCCGCAGCTGCTTTTCTTCACCTGCCTTTGGACTCCCCTGTAATCCTTGGGCCTGGTTGATGCCCAAGGTCTTCCTGAATGTGGGGAACTACCTGGATGTCACCTCGGCAGTAGGTGGAGGGGAGGGCCCTGGGTGTGACCTCCCTGTTGCTAGGTGGAGGGGAGGGCCCTGGGTGTGACCTCCCTTCTAGGTGGAGGGGAGGGCCCTGGGTGTGACCTCCCTGTTGCTAGGTCGAGGGCAGGGCCCTGGGTGTGACCTCCATGGAGGGTCCCTCCCTGGTGCTCTCAGCTCTTCCTACCCAGGCTGGGCTCCAGCGGCACCTGTAAGAAGAGCAGTCAGGTGTGCCGCCAGGCCCCAGATGAGTCATCCTGGGCCAGTCCCCGCATTCATCAGGTAGGGACAGAGGAACCCACTTTCCATTTCTGTAGAGCGATTTAGGTCAGGAATCTAGATTCTTGTGGCACCGTGAGCTGTGACATTTGGCAATCAGACATCTGTGCCATCTCTTGCCTTGGTTTTCTTATAGAGGATTTTTTTTTGGGGGGGGGGGCACTGAGGATTGAACCCAGGGCCTCCACCTCTGATCCACATTCCCAGACCTTTTTATCTTTTATTTTGAGACAGGGTCTTGCTAAGTTGTTGAGGCTGTGCTTGAACTTGCGATCCTCCTGCCTCAGCCTCCCGAGTCGCTGGGATTGCAGTCATGTGCCACTGAACCTGGCGTAGTATTGGCTTCTGAGGGAGGTCGTCTCCCACCCTGTCCTCCAGGGTTGTGGCCGTCCAGTTCCCTCAGAGGCCTGGGGCTCATGCTTGGGAGGCCTCCACTCAGCTGTGCGGAGGTGAAAGCCCTGGAGTCTGCCTTGGTTCAGGCCTTATTCTGAAGCATGGTAGGGCTGGGCCCTGCCTGGCCAGGCCTGGGTATGGTGGCCTGGAGGGCCGGTCCAGGGAGGCACTCTTGGGCCTGAACTTGGACTCAGGGGACCTGCACCACTCCTGCTTTGTTGAAGGGGAAGTTGTTCTAGAATCTTCTGCCTACCTATGTGGTGAGTTCTGTGCTTGTGTTGCTCACGGGGCCTGTATTTATGTGCAGTGTTCCAGGTGAGTTTTCATCTGTGCTTCCAGTGCTACTGGATGCAGGGGTCTGTGTCCCCACGGCCACATGAGCCTCCTGTTGGAAAGCTCATATCATGGTCCTTTTTTTTTTTTTAAGAGAGAGGGACAGAGAAAGACAGAATCAACTTTATTGAATCAACTTTATTGAGTTTTTCACATGGCTTTTGTTGCTCCAACATTTAGTTGTATACGTGGGTGCTGGGGTTTGAACCCGTGTACTTGCGCATGCCAGGCAAGCACTGTAACCGCTGAGCCACCGCTCCAGCCTGTATCATGGTCCTCTTTGACGGACCGTGTCTAACAAAGGGCTAGACTCGTGGCAGGATGTCCTGTTGTATGCCATCAGATCTGATCTGGAGTGGTCATTGTACAGGCCCCTGGTCTTCCCGTGGCTGGAGTCCTGCCAAACACGGGGCCCAAGCTTGTTCTGGAAGTCTACCCTCAGCCACGCAGGTCCC
Organism: Aplodontia rufa; assembly: GCA_004027875.1. NCBI lineage: Eukaryota > Metazoa > Chordata > Mammalia > Rodentia > Aplodontiidae > Aplodontia > Aplodontia rufa. The sequence goes on from PVKS010006303.1 coordinate 37,153, forward strand.
CTGCCCCGGAGGAGGCAGAGGGCTTATCCACCCCAGGGACAATCACATCCCAGAGCGTGGGAGAAATCTGAACAGGCGAATCTAATTAAAACTTCAGCCCTCAAGGTCTTACTGTATGTCACTGTCAAAAGCCATTAGAGGGTCCCACATGCCTACCCACCGCTGGTTAGTTCCCAGCTGTTAGGTTATAATTAACGCTTATGAGAACGTGGATGATAGACAAGCTGATTCGCAGTGTCTGGGGCCTGGTCTTGAGAGCTGCAGATGAGTTCACAAACCCGGCATTTGTCTCAAGATCATGTTCCCCGAACCTCCACCAGAGGTCGCCCAAGCGCTCTCCATGGTCGCCAGTGGCCAGCGCCTGGTTTCTTGGAGGATCCCGAGTGAAATCTTGCAGTGGGGTCTCAGCTGTTTTAATGGTTTGCTCTGCTGAAACCAAACACAGCCCACCCAGGAGCTCACCTTGAGTCATATCGACATCTCCATCATTGGCAGTGATGCGCCCGTGAACCTCATGCTCACCTTTAAAATCTCAGTGACGCGATCGGTAACCAGTCAAGACTTTCAAAAGAAAAAAGTGAAGAAGTTGTATTTTAAAGCCAAGACTCTGGTAGGGGAGATCAGTAAATCATCCATGAGGTGTCATTACAGACAGGTGGGCAGTGAAGTGTGCCTTGCGCCGTCCCGCAGAATGTGGCAGAATTAAAGATGGGCAACACTGTTTTGGGAGGCTTAAAAGTGTGTAGCAGCCAGGCTTTTAACGTAGGGGAGTCCAGACTGGTTTGCTTGACTAGGATGCGTGGCCCACAGGTGAGTGCCGTGTAATGGGAGGAGTGGTCTCCCCACTGCAGTGGTGGAGTGGTGTCCCTCCATCCCTCATGTGTGTTTAGTAGGCATCCATGGGAAGCTGCCCCTGCTGGCCCCCATCTGCTTTCTGCTACACTTTCTGCGGTACGCTGGCTTGTGGCTGAAGTTTGGTGACGCTCTGCTGTCTAGCCATTGACTGCTGGAAGCAACATGCTAAGCAGGCTTGCTGGTTAGGGGGAAGAACACTGTGATGAAGTCAGAAATCCCTGTTTTCAGAGACCGGAGTGGTGGCTTTGTGGTTACGGCACTTGCCTGGCGTGCGCGAGTACACAGGTTCAAACCCCAGCACCACGTACACAACTAAGTGTAAGAGCAACGAAGGCCATGTGAAAAACTCAATAAAAATTGATTCTCTCTCTCTCTCACTGTGCTCTCTTAAAAAACAAAACAAACCCTTGTTTCAGTTCATTCTCCCTTCTCTTGGGCAAGTTGTGCAGATATCTCTGCATCCTGCTCCGTGGGTCTGTGAGCTCCTGGCTTCCCTGCATCCTGCTCCGTGGGTCTGTGAGCTCCTGGCTTCCCCGTGTCCTGCTCCATGGGTCTGTGAGCACCTGGCTTCCCCAGGTCCTCCGTGGGTCTGTGAGCACTGGCTTCCCCTCTTCCTGCTCCGTGGGTCTGTACGCACCTGGGAGGATTCTTGTGGAGGTCTCGTGTTTGTGCAGCTCCAGTGGGGGTTTAGTTATATCATTTGTATCGAGAATTTGGGGTTTCCCGTGTAGTTGAGTACACAGTGAACTCTGAAAAGAACTTGAGCTCTGGTTCTCTGTCCTGTTTCTATGAGGCTTTTAGACATGGAGAGGTTCCGGTATAGGTATATAAGCATGGTGCTGAAGCTCATCCCGCTACCTGTGCTAGTCAGCTTTCTACCACTGTGATGAAGTAGCTGAGGCAAGCACCTTACAAGGAGGGAAGGTTAATTTTGGTTCACAGTTTGGAGGTTCCAGCTCATGGTTAGTTTACCTGTTGCCATTGGACGTGCGGGATCCAGAACATCATGGTGGGAGAGCCTGGCAGAGGAAGCTGTGGGGGCCAGGAGGCAGAGAGACAGGGAGGGGCTGGGGTGGAATACATCTTCTGAGGGTGTGTCCCCAGTGACCTCACTTCCTCCCACTACACCCCACCTCCCAGCAGTGTTAGAGGCTGGTTTCCAAGCCTTCAACACTGGGGCATAGCAGTGCCTTGTCTGGCCAAGGTGCTGGAACCAGACTGGGGAATCAAGCCCAGCTCTGGTACTCGGTTCTTGGGCTGCCTTGGGGAAGTGACTCAGCCTCTTGGTGCCTCATTCTCCACATCTGAAACTGTGGAAAGATTGTACCCAATTCACTAATAAGGGCATATAAACATTAAATAAGAAACAGACGGTGCTGGGAAGGGTCTGGGACTGTCTTGGAAATGTCAGTAAGGAGGATTCTCCCCTGCTGCAGTGCGCCGGAGGCGGGGGCTGTCTTCTAGTCGAGTGCTGCTAAACTGGCTGCGCTTTTACAAAATGCTGTTACCTCCGCCAGAGCACAAAACATAAAGAACAGGCTGGGCCGGGGGTGCACGCCTAGCAACTCAGGAGGCTGAGGCAGGAGGAACGCAAATTCACAGCCAGGCTCAGCAACTTAGCGAGGCCCTAAGTAAGTAAGACCCTGTCTCTAAATAAAAAGTAAGAAGGCCTGGGGACATGGCTCAGTGGCTAAGCGCCCATGCATTCAATCCCCAGGACCTAAATAAATAAATAAATTTAAAAAAATAAAAAAATGTAAAGAACAAAATAAAAATGCCCAACCACTGATAATCGTCTCTAGGATTCGCTTTGTTCACATTTTTCACCATCAGTCAATCTGTGTGGGTCTGTAGCTTCCTCCTTCATGTGGTTTGGCCCACATGCTCCAAGTAACTGCAGCGTCATAGACAGACGCAGCTGGTGGCCGATTGTGTTCTGAAGGGTCTGTGTGTATTTTATTTAATCATGTGCTTATTGGTAGGCATTTAAATTGCTGGTGTTAAAACAGATATCAAAGAATCATCCCTGCGCACAGATTCGTGTGCTTTTCATTATTCCGTTGGGACAGTACTCTGGCGGTGACAGTTGTTCACGGGAGTCAGTGTCCTCGTTTGTGACTCTGAGCGCCTCGCCTGGTGACTTTTCGTTGTGCTGCGGTGCCCTGTCCACTGTTCACCGAGGTTCCTTGTTTACGGTGAGTGTCGCAGCACAGGCTCAGGAGAGGACAGTGGCTGGTGTGGCCCAGAGACGCTCTCCTGGGCAGAGCTGTGCCCCGCGCCTGCTTTTGCGTGACTGTGTCTCCTGATGGAAACAGTGACTGTTCTTTAGACATTAATTGGCAGCTTGGGGTCGCGGCTTACAGCCTGTCTTCCTCGTATAGCGCGAGTCGCTTGCTGCTCTGGCTCTGTGTGGGAATGTTCTGTAACAGAAAAATCTGAGGAATTCTCAAATTAGGCCTGTAGCTTTCAGCATGGTTCCTGTGACCTGAAGCGTGGCGCCGGCGAGAAGGGACCCGACCGGTCAGCTTGGTGTGAATCCTGGTTCCATCAGAGCTGTGTGATCTTGGACATCTTGTCCAACTCAGAGCTCAACTTCCTTCCCTTTAAAATATGAATGCTACATCTCCTTGCAGAAATTTTGTGAAGGTCAGAGATTACATTTTTGTAGAGGTATTTTGTAAGTGGTGGCTTTGACGGTAATTATCTCGAGTGACATGGCTGCCCGTCTGCGGAGAGGGGTGTGCTGTTCGTCTTCACTCTGAGTGGTCTCTGTTCAGGCTGACACCTGGTGAGGTTGGGTCTGGAGAAGGGGCGCAGAAGCTTTCACACAACACTTGGGTGAGTGAAGCTCTGTCAGTGGGTGGGCACCTGTTCACCCACTGCATTGCTTCTGTGTTCAGAATATTCATTTGCCCAGGCACAGGGGTGAGGTCCTTGGCCTCTGCCAGCTTGTTGACCCTATGAGCTGGACACTGCAATCCCAGGCTGAGATGTTTAGAGGGGCTGCTCCCCAGGGTTGTCAGATTTAACAAAAATACAGGGAGTACCACGTGGGATGTACTTCCCAAGCTAGTTGAATTTATCTGAAAGTCAGAGGGGACTGGGTTAACTTACCTGGCACCCCTACGCATCATGTCCCCAAGATGAAGCGGGCAGGGAAGGCTGGGTCTCCTCTGGAAGCCCTTGCTCTTATCTGCTGGAGGGAGGGGAGAAAGTCACTGCCTGCGCATGTGCAGGCCGAGCTCAGGCTGGGGGAGATACAGCTGCAGGAAGCCTAAGGGGGCTAAAGAGGGTCTGCAGGGCTCCTGCAGCTTCTCCAATGCGGGCTCCAGCCCAGAAGCCTCAGTCCTTGGGCTCTTCATGCTGCAGAATTGGATGTGTAACAGGGAGTAGATACTTTTAGTTCTGAAAAATCCAGGAGTGGCCCTCGGTGGCCAAACACACACTCATGGGCCAGGCCTCTCCTGCCCTATGAGCCCACCTGCCCTGGCAGGTGCTGGAAGGTTCCCCTGGTGAGTGGCTGGCCCTGTGCTGTGGAGCTGCTCCAAATCAGGTGCACGCCAGCCTTTCCAGGGAGGGGCTGGGCAAGAGGAGAGAGGGATGAAGACACTGTTAGGAGGAAGAGGTTCCTGTGGACACCTGATGAGAGAGCGTCCTGGTTCCCTCTTCAGATCCTCCTGGCGGTGGCAGCACAGGACTGGAGGAGGTCTTGGGAAGGCAGGTGTTCCAGTCTCCCTCCCTCTCAGCTGGAGTGGTCAGTCGGCTTGAAGGTGCTTTGGCTTTTCTGGGCCTCTTTGACTTTGGGAACTAGAAATCCATTACTCATTATCAATTTTGTGTTATGGAAGCACCATGTCTTTGTGTCTAACATTACCTGGGAGTACTAAGCATTTAAATTATTTACAGGTGTGATTTTTTTTCTTTTTTAAGAAGGAGAGAGTATGAAAGAGTTAATCTTATTTAGAAGAGACAGGGAGGGAGAGAAAGAGAATTGACTTTATTTTTCCATCAGGCCTTTGTTTCTCCGACACTTAGTTGTGTTTGTGGTGCTGGGTTTTGAACCTGGTCCTCACGCATTCCAGGCAAGCGCTCCAATCACTGAGCCATTGCTCCAGCCCAATTTTATTTATTTTTTAATCTGTTTTATTTCCCCCCCCCTGACAGTTGTGTATGTGGTGCTGGGGTTTGAAACTGGGTCCTTGTGCATGCCAGACAAACGCCATGACTGACCCACCGCTCCAGCCCCTGGTGTGATTATTTTTAAGATATATCAAAATTTGGGGTGCCACTCTGTTCAAACTACTGGTTCATTGAGATTAAACAATGAAGTCCAGTGCTTTTCTGGATGGTTATGACGACTTTCAACAGTATAGTAAGCATGGGACGGTGGCACATCCTTGTAATCTCAGCTACTCTGGAAGTTGAACAAGGAGGACCACAAGTTCGAGGCCAGCTTGGGCAACTTAGATTCTATCTCAGAATAAAGCTGGCGATGTAGCTCGGTGATGGAGAATTTGCCTAGCATATGTGAGGCCTTACCTTACCTCCAGTATTGGAACACAAAACCAAAGGCTATTGATAATGATAGATAATATTCCAGGCTTTATGTGCATTGAAATCTTGCGTTAGCACTTGAAGTGGGAACTATTAGTACACACCTGGTACATATAAGGAAACCAAGGAGCAGAGAATTTGAGTAACTTGCCCAGTTACTCTGCTAGCTGGTGGCAGAGAGAGGACCTGAACCCGAGCAGATGGCCTTCTCGACTCTTCCTTGTGTTTTTGTAGTTGTGTATGTATGTCCTATGTATGTCAGATTCAGTTTTATAAGAAGCATATTATGATTACATGCAATCAGATGCCTTTGAAATTCAAATTTCTCAGGAACCTTTAACAGTAAATATTGGCTGGGCGTGGTGTTGCACGCCTGTAATCTCAGCAGCTCGGGAGGCTGAGGCAGGAGGATTGCAAGTTCAAAACCAGCCTCAGCAACTTAGCAAGATCCTGTCTCCAAATAAAAAAGGGCTGGGGATGTGGCTCAGTGGCTAAGTGCCCCTGGGTTTAGTCTCTGGCACATGCATGTGCACATGCGCACACACACACGAGTAAACAGGTTTGGGAACTGGGGTAGAACATGGCGCCTTGGCGTAGAGGGTGGGTTAGAGGTCTGGTCTGAGTGTCTTCAGGGGACTGATAAAGACTGACGCTGTGCAGAGAGGGCAGTGCTGGGAGTCTCATAGGCAGCTGGGTGGGGGTCAGTTGAAGTGGTAATAGTGGTCAGTAATTGGAGAATTCTGGGGACAAGGAAGCTGAAGCGCAGCTGGAGAGACCTAGTGTTACAGTGTTGAAATGCAAGACACCAGTAAATTGCTTGTGATATGTGCCTACCTGTCTACCTCCCTACCCCTTCAAAGAAGTTGACTGAACTTGCAGACACTGCTGCAGACTTCAGGGAGAGCTGTCCTGGAGTGCTGTGTCAGTTCATTCAGTGAAGCCAGGCTTTTCCAGCCCCATTCACACTGCGCACCTTCCCCAGGGAGGCGTGATGTCTGCTACCCGGGAAGCCTTGGCGGCAGAACCGATCTGAAACTGTAACCTCGTTCCTTCGAAGTTGGAAACATTCCAGTCTTTTCTGTGATCCTTGCTATGTTTGTGTGTTGAATGATGGAAAACAAGGAAGAGCTCCGATGCTTTGAATACAAACGCACTTGCCTGGCGGCCCGCGGTGCAGCGTGGGACCCCTTGCAGCCTGCTTGTGCACGGCTGTGCCTGCCCCGGTGGCTGGGAGCTTGCTTCCCAGAGCGTGCGTGCCTGTGTGAGCCTGTGTGTGCATGTTCATCTGCTGCATCCAGCCTGCGTCACTCCTACGGCAGTCCGTGTCGGTCAGCTGTGTAGGTGAGGGGTTCTCTGATGGGTAATGACCGACACTTCCCAGACGTTAACAGTGCACAGTCCCTGGAGGGCTGCGTAAGCCTGCACGCTTCCTTCCCAAAGCGGCCAGGGCGCCTGCATCCCACAGTAGCACAGCTGAGCAGCTGCTGCCAGCCTGTTCCTCTCACTTCGGGACAAAGTTCTATAATCGGAGCTCACGGATTTCTTTACACTGTAAAGCCTGGATTGTGACGATCTCGTCATGCTGTGAAGGGCAGCTTGAGCCACGGTGTTGGGGATACTGAGGATTTCTTTGCTCATTTTCCCTCTTTCTGGAGATGTGTATGAGAAAAGGGCTCTGCCTTTATAGAGAAATTTACCGCCTCGCCTAATGATGTGTAGCAGTGTTAAATTTAATGGCAGACCTTGAAGTCTATAAAAACTTGAGTCCAGAAAAAGGTAAGACCCATGCTACTAATGTTTTTCTTTTTGTTTTTTTAAAATTTTTTTGTCATGCTACTAATTTTAAGGTAAGCGTGATAGTTGTAGTAAAAGGTGGGAGACGCTTCGTATTTCATGTTTAATTAAATATTAATTGGATCCTTGTCAACATCTTTGAGGTTTACACTTGAGCATAAAATGAAAAGGTAACAAGGTGCTTTTGTAAGGGTGGAATTTGCGTGCTGACAGACGGAAAGTGCATTATTGTCATCAAGTGGCCGGTGAGAGGATCATTTGTGTTCCTGGGTTATGAGTCAAGGACAGACCGTGCTTCCAGATTTCATTCATCTGGCACCTAGATGCAGTGGGTTGTAATTTGAACACTGTCAAGTCTCATTCACTTGGAATAATGATAGGTAGAAGTTATATTTTAACTTTCTACAGTAATCTGGAGAGAGTGATTCCTGATCTGTATCAGCTGAAGATGGTCACGGACAGTGAAATAATTGGCTTTAGGAAATGGAATGGCATAAGCGTTCAGCACAGATAAAATGGAGGCAGAAGCTGAGAGTCATGTCCCAGAGCCTGTCAGCTCCAGGAGCCTGAGACACGTATCTAAAGTACCAGGCAGGAGCTCGGAGATTTCAAATGTGTGGAGACCGTTCTCGAATCGTAAGAAATGTTGCTGCCCAGTCACACAGAATAAATGACATGTCAGGAAACGTCTCCTGAACTTATCCTCACGCAGAGATTCGCGTGTCATTTAGGATTGCTCATGGGTGTCCAGGCACATGTAACTTTCATCACACCAGGCTCCAGCTGGGAGCCTGGCCAGAGCTGCTGCTGGTTCATGGGACCCACGCCAGGGCACACACGGATGCTCGCTCTTTATTCAGAAATATAAACGGCACCACGGTTGAGATTTCCCGAGTAGACCCAGGCTTCTAAGCCTGGAGGAGCCGTGTGCAGGAGCTGGCTGGGATTTGATTGGCAGGATCCCCGTCTAGGGCTTTGTTTTTAAGTGTGAATAGGTACTCTTGTTTGCAGAGGGTGGAGTGAACCCAATCGCTTAGCCTCTTGTGGGGATTGTCTTCCTTTACCCTTCGTGGAAGTAACACCAAAAGGGACTCCTGCCACCGTCTTCACATCGTGTGCTATTTAAGACTAAAGTTAAAGCTCTAATTCTTAAGTCTTAAACATCATGGAAATTGATTTTTTAATTAATTTTTGAATCCGTCAATTGTTGGATTTATTTTCTGTCATGTCTAAAGCAAGGTTTCAAGGTATATAGGTGTTTTCACATACAGATGGTCTTACTAGAGTCTTAAAAAATTGAGCATGTATTTCATGTTGTACAGAATAAATTTTCTTTGAATAGTTTTAATCATTTATTCTACTGAGTGAAAAATTTCCTTTACTGACTGCCCATCTTGTTTTTAAAATTGTCTCAGTTTGCAGCAAGACTGTTTTTCCAGAAATATTTTTTATGAATCCCAGATCAATTTTAAGAGGCACATTTAAATTATGCCGTATGTGCAAGATTAATGGATTCTGAATTCTCATGCCGTCTCAGCTGCAGCATTAAACAGGAGCATTAGTGGAAGTGGCTTCAGCTGAAGGAATTGAAAGTTGAGAAACCTCCATTGAGAGGCAGGAAGACCAAAGAAAAGAAACCCGAGTTTTGAGGCATAGTCTTCGTCTTAAAGCTGTCTGTTCGTGCAAGATGCATATTTGCACCTACATCCTATCTTTAAGGATATACTTAGGGGGTTACTATTGTTCTGATCATTTGCCTTAGAATTCAGTGTCTCGTACTAAACCCTTGAGGTAGGACTGGAGAATCCTCTAAATGATTCTTAAAATGGAGAGAACATAAAGGCCCTGAATGGTAACATAAAATCTGAAATCAGAGCCAGCTCCAGGTAGGTAGGACCTACTTCCTTTTAGGAACTAAAGACTACACTGTCTGTGAAAAGAGCGATTGGCAGACTCCCTAGAAGCATTTGGAAGATGGCAAAGGACTAGGGTCATGGTATAGTCACAGAAATAAGGACAACGTACATTTTCTCTACCTTAATTGAAAGGAAACCGTGTTTGTGCTGATGAAAAGCTCTTTGACCTGGCACTTGGGACCATCTGCTGCTCGGGTTCCCCGTGGCTTAGTGTAGCCCACTGGCCCTCACACTGAGTCCGAACGTCTCATGGAAGGGCAGATGTCAGTGACGGGGTCCTGGAGCTCTAGGGCAGGGAGAGAGCAGGCATGAGAGGCCACACAGCTTGCTGAAGACACGGAGCAGAGCCACAGCGAGGATGGAGTTCTCTGGTACCGGGGCCCGGGGCCTGGACCTCCCGTCTTTAATGGCACTGATTTTTGCTTTTTTAAGAGAGGCAAAACATCTGATATTGTGATTTCACCCATGTTGTATCATTTAAATTCTTTGTACAAGGTGGCTTGGGGGGGGGCAGGTAATTAGCTTCTTCTTTTTTTTTTTTTTTTTTTTTTTTTGTAGCAGGAATTGAACCCTGGGATGCTCAACCACTGAGCCACATCCCCAGCGCTTTTTATTTTTTTGTTTTGGGACAGGGTCTCATTAAGTTGCTTAGGGCCTTACTAAGTTGCTGAGGCTGGCCTTGAACTTGTGATCCTTCTGTCTCAGTCTCCCAAACTGCTAGGATTACAGTCGTGTGCCAACGTGCCTGGCTTCTTGTATTTATTTTTAAATGTTTTATTAAGGAGTTGACTTACTGTGCAATCGTAAATGCACATGGAGTAACAATATGGTATGTGTTTGTTCTTATACCAGAATTACCCCTACGTTGCCCACACCCCAGTCTCTTGATTCTTCTATATTTTGCTCCTATAGGTAACATAAATGCTTAGAGTGTGAATTTTCCAGAATTAAATTATTTGGATTCTTGGGGGAGTAAAGAGAACGCTACGTAGTTGCATTGTTGATTGTCTCCCTAGATCCCTCCCTATTTCCTCTCCCCTTCCCCTTGCCCACCCGCCCCACCCGGTTATCTATGGTTTCCCTAGATTGTGTGCTGCTGGGTCTACTTTTCTCCCAAGCCTGAGTTTAGCTCTGTGCTCCACAAATGAGGGAAAACATTCGACCCTTGACTCTCTGGGTTAGGCTGACTTTGCTCAGCATGATTTCTTCCATTGCCATCCGTTTACCTTCAAAGGCTGCGATATCCTTTCTGATTGCTGAGTAGAACTCCGTTGTATCTTGTGGTATTCTTAACTGTTAATAGTTAATTGGTGCAGTGACTAGAGATACAGTGTGTTCTTTATGAGGTGCTGGCTGGGGATGTGAAGACGTCTGAAAGTATTCACTTCCCTTTTAGCAACTCCTGGACGGAGGCACACGCAGGCTGATCTTATGCTAATACTGTCTCAGAGGCTGGTCCTGGGGGCCTTGAGTGTGGAGGGCTCAGCAGGGGATTTCTGGAGGGGATGTTTGAATTGAACCTTGAAGAACAGGGGGATTAGATCAGGTAGATAAGCCAGTATTGGAGTTGAAGAAGTAGGACCAGGTGTTAGAACCAAGTCGTGGTAATCCAGGGGAAGGGATTTGGGCATCACTGTTAAGGAGGGGGGTGAGGGAAGGTTTTAAGCTGGGGAGAGAGTAATCAGACTCAGTGCTAGAGAGATCTCCCTGACAGCAGTGTAGAGACAGGGTGGGAGACTGGGCTGCACCAGGGAGACCAGAGGCTGCTACAGGGAGCAGGGAGGGAGGGTCACGTCCCCCCAGCCTCTTAGCCAAGAGGCCTTTCAGGAGGAAGCACTGGTGTCCTTTGCCCCGATCAGAGCAGCCTCAGAACTTGTCTCTGGTTCACTGCCTTGTGTCTGGATAAGTTGGTGTTCTGAGCAGACTGGTGAATTCTGTTTTAGATTGGCACAATAGTCAGCAAGTCTAAACACAGTAGTACAGAAGACCTCGCGACAGAAGCTCTGGGTCCCTCTCTCAGCCCTCTGCGCTTTACACTTGTTTACTGTCCTTTACATGGGGCTCAGCGGACCTCAGTGTGCTGTCCTCAGAGCTGCTTGCTGACCTCCATCCAGCTCTTGAGAACACCTGTAGATTTTCTTCCTGGATGAGGGACCAACTCGCCACTCTGCCTCCCTCAGCCACTCTGCCAGCTCCGTGGCACTGCCAGCTCCCTTACGCCTCCCTGTCTGGAGCTGGCTGGAGCTCTGCACCCGCTGTCATGTCCGTCCCTCCAGGGCTTTCCTAAACTTCAGTGTGATTGCTTTCCCCTTCTTTTTCTGTACTGAAGTACTTCCATGTTTTGCTCATAGGCTGATTTTATGTTTTGGTACCAGGGACTGAGCCCAGGGTTGCTTAACCACTGAGCCACTTCCCTAGACTCCCATCCCCCCCTTTTTATTTACATTTTATTTTGAGACAGGGTCTTGCTAAATTACTCGGGACCTCATCAAGTTGCTGAGACTGGCTTTAAACCTGTGATCCTCCTGCTTCAGCCTCCCAGGTCACTGGGATTATAGGTGTGCACCATCAAGCCCAGCTATAAGTTGATTTTAAAAGTTTAGTTGTCAAGAGACAAAATTTACTGTGACTGCATTATTAAATTACAGCACTGTGAGTGTAATGCTCACCAGAGCAAAGTAACCTCCCAAGTTTTCTTTTTCTTTTTTTTTTTTGGTACTGGGGATTGAACCCAAGAGTGCTTAACCACTGAGCTACAACCCTAACCCTTTTATTATTTTTATCTTTTTAGTCTTGGAACAGTGACTAAGTTGCCCAGGGCCTCACAAGATGCTGAGGCTGGCTTTGAACTTCCAATCCTCCTGCCTCAGCCTCCCTAGTGGCTGGGATTACGCGTGCGCACCACCACGCCCAGTGTGCCAAGTTTTGTTTTGTTCTTTAAAAGCAGGATACTGCGTCAGAGAGTGGTGTCTGAGGAAGGGACAGATAGTGGAGATTTCTGTAGCAAATGGAGTTGAAGTCATTAGAAAAAGCTGAATAGCAGTGTTGATTTTGACAACTGGGAATCTCCATCACACCTCTGTGAGGTGGGTATGGTTGTCACCTCCGTTTTAGAGGTGAGCGCTCTGAGTTGCAGAGAGCAAAGAACTGGTTGCAGGTCGTGCTGTCACTGTTGGAGCTGACACCAGCCCTGGGCACAACTCTGGACCCAGCACCCATTCCTGTGCCAGTGGTCTTGTTACCTTGTTGGAGGGGGTCAGATGGCCTTCATGCAAGGTCCTCTGCTGTCCTCCTCCCTTCTGCATTTTCCTTTGGGCTCTTGCTAGCCCACCCTCCACGTGTGGCCCTGGTTCTGGCGGCTCTCAATGCAGGCTTGCTGTTTCCAAAGGAGGGTTTCCTGAAGGAGTGGAGGCCCAGGGGACCCGGGTGGATTGAGGACGGAGCTGTCCCTCTGCCTCTGAGAGGGAGAGAGACAAAGAGGATTAGTTTTATTTAGTTTTTCATGTGGCTGTCATTGCTCCAACACTTCCTTGTGCACTGGTGCTGGGTTCGAACTCATGATCTCACACAAGCCACGCAAGTGCTCTAACCGCTGAGCTTCTGCCCTGCACCCCCCTGTTTTTGTTTTTAGACTTCTTTCCCCTGCTCCCCTCAGTCTGTATGATTTTTCGTAGAAACAGGAGTTGTGGTCCATTTGGTTTGGAGACCATGAGCCTGTCTTAGCGTGTGAGTGGCGGGCACGCCTGGCTCCCAGTGAACGGGCTGCAGGAGGCCAGGAGCTGGGGTGTGTGCCACGCTGTTACCCAGAGGCTTTCAGGGCTAAGAACGGAGCGCCAAGCGGAGCCTGGGGTTCCTGCAGGGCCAAGTCCCAGGGCCCCTCTGCCGTGTTCCCTCCGCCGTGTTCATGGGTCCTGCCCACCTTGCCTTGATGCTCGCTGTGGGGTGGGGGTGGCTCTTGTTTAAAGAGGGGGCTCATTTTTACTCTGTCTTTAGGAAGAGTAGAGGGGAGACTGGCAGCCGATGATGAATGTGGGAGAGGGTTTCTTTCAAGATGAAGTCAAGATTAGGGGGCTAGAAATGTAATTTGTTAGTTGAGTGAACTGATGTTTTAATTCTGCAGTTTTAGCTATTTTTCTTTTTTGGTACCAGGGTTTGAACCCAGGGGTGCTGAACCACTGAGCCACTTCTCTAACCGCCTCCCCCTTTAAAAATTTTTTTGAGAGAGGGACAGAATTTTATTAGTTTTTCACATGACCATCATTGCTCAGACACTTTGTTGTGTACATGGTGCTGGGGTTTGAACCCGGGTACTTGTGCATGCCAGGCAAGTGCCCAAACTGCTGAGCCACTGCTCCAGCCCTCCACCTCTTTTTTTGAATTTTGAGAAAGGGTCTCTAAGTTGCTTAGGACCTCACTGAGTTGCTGAGGCAGACTTCAAACATGCGATCCTCCTGCCTCAGCCTCCCAGGATTCTGGGATTACATGTGCTCCTGCCTGGCTTCCTTTTCAGTTGATAACTGTGGGGTTTTTCATGCTGTTGTGCCACGTTACCTCTTTATCAAGTGCTTATTTATTCTTGACTCTTCTGACACCACTGTAAGTTCACATTTCCTTCAATTTAATTCTCAGTTACTTTCCCTATTTTCACAGGAAACCTGTTCCCCTTTCCACCTCACTGTTTGTGCTGCCTCATGAGAGAAGAGGGACATGGGGGCAGGGGGAGCGCCGGGTCTGACTCAGGATCTCCCCAGTGCTGAGGTGCAGTCGGGGAGAATATAGGGTTTGGAATAAAATAACAGCGAAGGATGAGCAGACGTGCTGACAGCAGCTTAGCTTTTAGCCAGTCATGTGATCAGTTCCTCCGACCTGCGCGTTCCTCGTTTAAAAAGTACGAATTTTGTGCATTAGAGGAGCTGTGAGGAGCAGGGGCGGGCGCCAGCAGCAGGTCAGGGCCAGCTTGCTCAGGCCGAGCTGGCAGCTTCCACACCTGTTCCGTCTGCTTTTTCTCTTTCGGGTTTGACAACCGACATCCATTTTCTCCTTGTTCTTTTCCTTTCAGCCTCCTAGCTACTATGTAACCAAAACGAAAATAAGTCAAGCATGTGATAAAGGCATGGGAAAAACTCCACGGAAGCAATCACTGAAATCCCTGGCTGAATTTGTTAGCACCCAGCTTGTCCTTTAGAATGCATAAATGCAGAAACAGGTTACCCGCTGTGTCCTGGTAATCCCAGCTCACCCTTCGTGCCCAGTGTCCCTTGAGGAGAATCAACATCCAGTCATTCGGGCCGACTTCTTTCATGCTAAGTCTTTCAGATCCACAGGTCGCTGGGTCCCTAGCCACTCAGCCTGGTCGTGTGAGCACCCTGTGACCTTGCTGAAGATAATAAGTATCTTTAGGTCCTTCCTGGTTGAAACAGATGTTTTTGAGAAACACACGGGGAGAGCACTAAGAAATGGTTCATCTGTGCTTTCTAAAAGTAAGGGATTGCCATGCCTTCCCACTCGGCAAAGGATTGCTGAGTGTCAGCAGAGCTGTGGGAACCTGGGCCCCTTGCTCCGCTGCTGGTGGGCATCTCGGAGTCTTGCATCGTCTTTCTGAAGAGCAGTTTGACCTGGACAGTCCCTTTGGCTCAGCCCTTCAACTTCCAGAAATTAGTCCTATAACAGCGCTTGCACATTGTGTAAAGACACATGGACAACAAAGCTTACTGGAATTATTTTTCCCCCTGCAACAGCCAGAAAGGGGAGCACTGAACTGTACTCTAGTGGACAGCTATTTTAGAAAAGTGGACGTGCACTTCCATACCATGGGGACCGTGCTGATTGACATGAGATGCCGTTGGCTGCATTCAATGAAAAGTATTCCTATTTTCCTTAGTGCTTAGAAATCTAAGGCTTCAAAGATTATGCCTCAAAATATCAGTATTGCTTATTTTTGACTCTGGGATTATTTGTGACTTTAAAAAAAAGAGGGACAATGAGAGAGAAAGAGAAACAACCTTTATCTAGTTTTTCATGTTGCTCTTGTTGCTCTGACACTCATTGTGTATGTGGTGCTGGGGTTTGAACTCACGGACTCATGCATGCTGGGCAAGGGTGGAACTGCTGAGCCACTGCTCCAGCCCCGTGACTTACTTTCTTGATACCTGTTTGTATATTTATAATTACATGTATTATGTTTATAATTAGAAGAAATAAAATCTATTTTAAAATTAGGGCATACAGGGCTGGAGCGGTGGCTCTGTGGTTACGGGGCTTCCCTGGCATGCGCGAGGGCACGGGTTCAAACCCCAGCATCAACACACACAACTAAGTGTCAGAGCAATGAAAGCCACATGAAAAACTAAAAAGTGTATTCTCTCTCTCTGTCCTTCTCCCTTTAAAAAAAAAAAAAAAAAAAAAAAAAAACCTAACTAAAAAAACTAAAATTAGGGCAAAGAAAGATCCCTGCCTGGCGCAGCTCTGCTATGATAGCGCTGGCAGTCCTGGTACCCCAGGGGCCAGAGTGGGATGGCTGCTGGGGACCAACCCCTAGCAACTCTTAGTGTCCCCGAAGGATGAGTGAAGTTGGCGCAGAGGAACAACCTGAACCTCCAGGGCAAGCTGCAAGCAGACACAGCGAGCTGCTTGAGCAAAATGCCGTCTGTTCTTTATTGCTGAACCCTTTAATACAGGTGCATAAACAACGCTTTCATCATCTGCCTCATTAACCAAACCGACCACCTGTGACCATTTCAACTATTTCAGAGCACCAGACACAAAACTATCCACATTATTATTAGGTCATGGTCAGATCCTCATGAACTGTTTCATGTATTGTACAAAAAGGCTTTATTTTCAAGAAGGATAATGTTGTTCTTAGTTCTTTATACCTGTTTTGATAAAAGGCAGAGATCACTTTCCCAAAACTCTTAACTCCATATTTTCTTCAGATGTTTCTTATTTAGCTGTTATAGGCCCTTATGCCCTAATTAACAACTAACCCAAAACCACCCTGCTACTATAACCTTACCTGACATTCTGTAGCTATCCTAAGTCCTATAATCGTTAATCTTAAGATATTTGTGCATCCTAACCTATGGGCTAAGAAGGTAAAACTTCTGCAAAGACAGGAAAGGCAATTTTTACATATGCCATTTCCTTTGTTCCTTAGTTCCAATTATTTTGCTATTTCCAACCCTGCTTTGAAGTCAGCATAGCTTCATCCTTCATGACTTCCATATGTGTTATACAAGCACCCTTCTCATCAATCTGTAACAGTTATTTCCAATTTGAGTAACCAATTTCCAGAAGGGATGGTTTTGGCAATCTCTTGGAATGCTGGCTTTGCCCAGCCCTTCCCCAGGTCTGGACTTTGTCAGGCGGAAGCTTGGTAGGTATTCCTCCTATAGATGGTGGCTGCTGTCACCTCTTCTGCTTGGCCTCCCCTGCCAGCTGCTGCCTGTGTCGGGGTGAATGGGAGTACTAGCTCAGGTTAGAACAGGTTCTTTCTGGAAGGGACTCCTCACTTTGCCTGATGCATCCTCTGGGACCTGTGAAAGCCCAAAGAAAAGAGAATCACGTGTAGCAGGTTTTTGGGAGGAAATCTGAAAGAGCGAGGCCCAGGTGCCTCTGATCAGAGCTGGGTCACATGGCCACTCTGACTGTGGAGGGCGCTGATAAGGAAGTGTGGTTCCACCAGGATCCCTGGCTGGAGAGCAAGCGAGTTTTCTTGAGCACAGCCCTTCCCACCCTGAAGGCGACACTCAGCTCCTTGCCTGGTGACTTAGGGGAGCAGCTTGTTCGAGGCCCGGTCTTCCCGTTTAAAATCAACACGGTAAGTCCTGCCCACTGCACAGGGCTGGTTTGAAGACGGGGCTTTGAGTCAGGGAGTGCCACCCAAGTGCAAGGGGACGCTTTTACTGATGGGCAGCTCACTGTTAGACTTTTTTTTTTTTTTTTTTTTTTTTTAAAAACACGTACCTGACTTGCAGGCTAGACCAGGCATTAGGAAATGAGTCCTGAGGGCTAGGTCAGGCAGCTGACCATTTTAGAAAGAAGTTTTACTGGAACACAGCCATGGTTAGTAGTCGATGTATTTGGGAGGCTGCTTTTGCTCTACATGCACTCAAGAGATTGCCGCAGAGGCCGTGTGGCCTGCAATGGAAAACCTTCACTACCCTCTTTCCACAAAACGTTTGCTGACCTTTGCAGTGGACTGAGGGTTTGAGGTTCTGTTCATCTGGCATTTAGCACGGGGTCCGAGACATAGCAGGCCCTCAGGGAATCTTTATGGGTTTGGCGTTCATCAGGGGGTCTGAGCTTAGCAGGTGTTCAGGGAATCTTTACAGATTTGGCATTTAGCACGGGGTCTGAGATACAGCAGGCACTCAGGGAATCTTTATGGAGGGTCTGAGATCTCCTTCAGAGCCCTGTGGTTGGGATCTTGTGCAGCTGGAAGGCAGCTTGGTAGGAAGGATGCCTCTCTCCAGGACGGACGCATACCGTACACTGCTTGGCTCTATTTCCAAGCGGCCAAGATGATCAGGCCGCAGCTGAGTCCCCTCCAGGTGCTGCCTTTCCAGATTCTGCCCTGAGCGCACGCTCACGCCCACTCTGACCTTCATAATTGGAGCAGTCACCAGGCCTTGTATGGTGTCTCACTGCTCAGCTCACAGCGCTTGGCAGAACCAAGCGAGTGGTCATATCAGGGAGGATCGCTGGCCGAGCTGAGTGTTGGGAGTGCACGTGCACTGGCTGGATCACATTTGTGCCCTTGATAATGCTCCATGGCCTGAGCTTTGCTAATTTGGAGACACAGCAGCCTAAACAATAGTGGTGCAGACTTGAAGGCAGCTGTTTTCCTCCAGTGCTTGGAAGTCAGCACACATGCAGTGTTAGTCTGCAGAGATGGTGGAGAGGCTCACTGAGCTCCACTGCTCTTCAGCTGCTTGGTGCAGCACCCTGGGCCCCTGTACCAGGCAGGCCGTGGTGTCTGCTTAGCTCCTGCAGTTCAAGCAGGAGTAGGGGTGGTCCCTCTTTACCTTCAGAGAGAGGCAGGATTTTGCCAGGAGGTAGCATTTTGCTCACTGGAATCACCTGGAGGTTGAATACGTGGCTTGCTGATGGAAGGTGGGGGAGCGCAAGAGAAAGAAGGAAAGGAGGGCTGGAGGTTTCAGCACTTAGTGGGCGTGGGAAATGGACTTCATGCACATTCGCAGTTACTGGATCCAGCCAGAGGCGCTTGTCTGCACCGGTTGATTCCAGGGTTCAGGAGAGGGGCTTCCGCAGCTCTGTTGACCAAGTACATCTTGTTTTGTCTTTTAGTTTAGAGTAGTTAGGTTTTCAAAGGAGGCAGAACATCAGCCATATAGCCAGAAAACCTGGCTGGAATTTAACCACTGAGAATGTCAGAATGAGTTTCTCTTAGGAAATTGACAGGACAGGGCTGGAGCAGGGGCTCAGCAGTTATGGCGCTTGCCTGGCAAGCACGAGGACCCGGTTCAAACCCCAGCACCACGTACACAACTAAGTGTCACAGCAACAAAAACCACATGAAAAACTAAATAAAACTGATTCTCTCACTGTCCCCCTCTCCTTTAAAAAAAAAAAAAAAATTGACAGGACAGTAGGGCATTTGCTGGCGTGCCCAAGGCCCTGGGTGTCACCCCCAGAGCCACAGGAAAGCAAAAAAGAAAAAATATTTGCATAACGGGGATCATTCCACTGGGTGCCCTCAGATTACAACAGTGTTCTACCTGGGGTTGGCGCTCATTGATTGCTTATTGATAAGCGTTGGAGATTTTGGAATTGGAAGCAAAGCATTGGAGATTTTGGAATTGGAAGCAAAGATTTCCTACCTTTTTTAGTTATTGCAGAAAAAGTAAGCGATCAGACAGACAGAAGACAGAGTTCTCACAGGGGCCAAAGGCATTTGGTTGCCAGGCGATCTCTGTTATCCTGGGTCTCTTTTTTTAGTCTGGGATTAAGGTTAATCTGTCTCTGATTTGAGTCCGGTTAATTGAACTCGAGGCGTTTGTTTCTTTGGCTGGAAGTTAAGGGGTTGCTGAAAACTCGGGTTGGACTCCTGTTTCGTGGTGCTGAAGCGATGCCCCTGGCCCTCTGCTCTGGGTGAGGCTGGCATCAGCAGAGGACTGTGCCCGCCCTTCTTCAGCGTGCCAGCCTTCCGCAGGGCTGTGTAGCAGAGCACATCAGACCTCTGTGATTTGGTGAATTTCGTATGAAATTCAATTACCTAGAGTCACTCTAGGGGAGTTTGTCTTTGTAAGGTCGACAAGAAAAGGAGAATTGTCAATTACTTTTCCAACAAGGGATTTTTAAAAATAGGGTGCTTGTTGATTTCCTTTTGATAATGTAAAATCCAAACTCAAAAAAGATGAGGCAGATGCCAGAGAGCCACACGGAGGAGGTGGAGGAATTCTTTCCGTCTCTGGCGGTGGCTGGTATATTTGCGCTGACTGGTTCAGGTGACTCTCCAGTTCAACATACTTTCCCATCTAAGCAAGAGATTACGGAGCGGGCCCTCGCTATCCAGGTGTGAAAGGAAGTGGGTGCTCTCTTTCCCTAGCGACTGGCTGACGCCGGGAGAGGATGAGGAGTGGACATCTCAGCCCTGGTATGTGGTCAGGCGCCCTGAAGCACCGTCCAAGGCCTTGCGGTTGGAAAGGCTGCTGGGCTGAGGTGTCACCCGCTCCTGATGACCTGGAACTCCACTGTGCCTGGTGCCCACGGCACCTGCTGCTTTTGCATGCCCTGAAGAAGCTGGGGAGGCGAGGTTCCCAGTGACCTCCACACGGTGGCCATGGCAGCCGGGGAGCTGGTGTGGCTTCGTCTTTAAGGTGCTGCTGCTCCCCAGCTTGGGTCTCATGTCAAGTAGCTAAGTTGGTTTTGCCGTCTGCTGGGTCATTATGTTTCCTAAGTAAAATTAACTTCTCAAATGCTTCTGGAGGAGGAGCGGTAATACTGAATGGTGATTGTGTTTGGCAGGCAGCCAGGGAGAAAGCGCAATTAGCTGTGTGACTCCTTCATTCCTGATAGGAAAGGCAGAGTTAGAAACAGGATTATTTGGCCATTGGCTCAGGACAGCCTGGAATAGTTGCATCAAAGAGGAGTCGAGCTTGACTGCAGAAACGGACTCCTTTAAAAGTGATTTATATGTTTTAAGGGATAGTCTTTGTTTCCTGAGTCACTTTATACTTTTCTAGCTTAGCTTAAGGAGTAAGTGGGGACTACTTGGGAATATCTTAGCACTTTCTCAATTAGTAAGATTTCAGATTTTATAATCCAATAAACATTTTAGAAAAAATTTATTATTATCATGGAGTTAAACTCTTAGCTTCCACTGATCTTTTAGAAGTGGTTCCCCTTTGACTGTGGGGAGTTTTCTCACATGTCAGGACTTAGCACTGATAGGAATTAGCTGAAGGAGGAGTACTTAGCTGAAGGAGGAGTACTTAGCATTGACCAGCCTTAGCTGAAGTCCTTGGCGCTGATCAGTACTTAGCCGAAGGAGGAGGATGCCCTCTGCGTGTGCAGCGTGAGCCAGCAGTGAGCTCTGGGCAGTAGCCCGTCCTGTGGACTCTTGTTTCCTTGCCGCCTCAACTCCCAGCCCTGTCCTTCCAACTCAGCAAGCTGGGCTCTTTCTGGATTCCCCTTTCTGCTTCATAGCCTGGAAGGTCTCCAGGCAGAGGCTGGGCCAACCGTAGGCCACTTCATTGGATTCCCATCTTGTGGGGTTCAAAGTCCCTAGTGGTCCACAGCCCGAGAATTGAAAATGATGGGCCACTTATTTCAACAGTAGTTTTTTTTTTTTTTTTTTTTTTTAAAGTCCTGGGGGTGTTGTTTCATCTTGGTCAGAACGCAAGTCTCTTTTTCTCGTTATTTTTGCATGTTTATTTTTCTTTGTACTTATGGACCAGTTTCCTTAGCTGCAGAAATATCTTTTTAAAACGTGTGTGTTGTTCTTGCATGTGATATTTTTCTCTACCTCAGTCTCTCCTTATTAGTTACCGTGTGATTGTAGGGAGGCTATTCTTTCTCTTCCTAAATTCTTTAATTTTCATTTGATTATCTTGGGTTTCACAGGCATGCTGTTATGTAATTTGTACAGTGTTATTTCCTGTACACTTCTTATATCTTGTTTTTTTTTCTTGTCTGATTGCGTTGGCTAATGCTGCCCCTAATAAGACGGATAGATGGAGTGTCATCCTGGCCTTATTCCTGGCTATACTTGAACGTCTGTAGTGTCTTCCATTAACTAAGATGCTGGCTTTTGTGTCTGGGGAACACACACCCACGCACCCACCCAGCCTCCTGTTGAGTTCTTCTTTTCAGTACTATAGATCAAATCAAAAGCCTTGTGCATGCTGAACTACAGCCTAAGTCCAACTTCTACTTTACCCTGTTTGTTTTAAATCTTGAATGATATTAATATCTCTTGGTGGTTTTGAAGACCCTTTTAGTATCTCTGGAGATAATCATGTTTTTCTCCTTAAACCTGGGGAAATGATGGACTACGTTAGTGTATTGAGTGAAGAAACATCTCTGTGTTCCTAAGACAATTCAGGTGTTAGTGTGGCACTGTTTTATCTGCTATCGTGTGTGTGCATGTGTGTGTACACATATATGTACAACATCAATTTTCACAAGTGAGGTTTGTGTGTATTGTGCAATATTTTTTTAAAGAGAGGGACAGTGAGGGGGTATCAGTTTTATTTAGTTTTTCATGTGGCTTTCGTTGCCCAACACTTCGTTGTGTATGTGGTGCTGGAGTTCAAACTCGCGTCCTTGCACATGCGAAGCAAGCGCCCTAACCGCTGAGCCACTGCTCCAGCCCCTTCTTTGTGCAACTTTTTATGAAACAAGGTTTAGATATCAGTATTATATTTGCCTCGTGGAAAGGATGTGGCAGTTTGCGCTTTTCTGTGTGAGTGACGTAAGGATGACCTGTTCTTTGCTGGTTTGATGGAATTTTTCTCTTAAAACAGCATTGGTCTGTGGCTTCTTGGGCTAGATTTATGCGTGGGGTAATTTTCTCTATTCTGTAAAAATTGAACTGTTTAAGCTTGTCTATATGTGGGTCAAATAGAACATGTATTTTTAAAGAATTCTCTTATCTAGATTTGTGTATTGGTTGAGTTGTTGAAATATTTTCTCTGGTGTTTTAAACACCTTCTGTTTGGCTCTCTCTTATAGTTTGTTTTGTGCTCGTTTTTTCTTGAGTATGTTGGCTAGTACTTTGTCTATTTTGATTTTTTTTTTCTCCAGAGAATCTACATTTTAAAATTTATTAATTTGATTCCTTTCTAGATTTTATTTTGTGTTTTCTGAAACCTTTCCTGGCTTACTAGCTTTTTGGGAGGAACCCTTTCTTTTTGGGAGAGATTTAAACTTTTTCTTCTTGCCCCCTTTTTAACTTAATTTCCCCCCTTTATAATTTTTGTGGTGCCGGGGATTGACCCAGCCAGCCACCATGGAGCCATGTGTACCACAGCCCTCCGGGAGAGGTCTTTGTTCTCCACTGCCCCTTTCTCTTTTCCATGCAGTTGATCCTGGTCGCGCTGGGCTGCGCTGTTCCATCTCTCATACGGACACTGAAATTGGTGGTCTTCCCCAACTCTGGGTCTGCTCTGGGTGTGGGTTACAGAGGCTGCAGTTACTTTCTCTTGGTGGCTTTTCCTATTATCTGAAGGTTCTCAAAGTGGAAGACTGATCCAACAAGAAGTGAAACAGAGACTAAAGGTGGATATTTTAACTAGAAGGGTATAAGGTGACGTACCCTTGAGTACAAGCCTGAATGGAGTGAACCTAGCACTTGGGAGAGGACCCTGCAAGTGCCAAGGCTGAGGAACAGGGTCAAGAAAGCCAGGGGATGGGGCTGGAGCGGTGGCTCAGTGGTTACAGCACTTCCCTGGAATTTGCGAGTACTCGGGTTCTAACCCCAGCCCCATATACACAATGAAGTCTCCAAGCAATGAAGGCCACATGAAGAACTAAAATTGATTTTTCTCTCTCTTTTTTTTTTTTTTTTTTTTTTAAAAAGACTGGCAGGTGTCCGAGATGGTGAGTGGGCCAGGGCAGGAGATGCTGGGCGGCAGTGGGAAGACAGCACGGCAGGTGGAGTCACAAGTAGCTGGGGTCACACTGTGGGGTTTAGATTGTTTCCAGTTAGAAGCCACTGAAGGATTTTAAGTAGGGCAGTGATAGGATCATCTTTAGAAGGACCTCCATCACAGAGGATGGACTTATGTGAGTTGGGAGGACACAGGGAGGCTGGTCACAGTGTTATTACATGGGAGGACACAGTGGCCGGCCACAGTGTTATTACCCGAATGCTGATGTCGGGACTGCAGTGGTAGCTGGCAGGTGAGGAAGATGTATTTCAACTTTGACTTTGTGGTTGCTTGGATGTGGAGTGTGAAAGGGCCCCGTTTGGGGGGTGGTGTCCTTGCTGAGATGGAGAGGAGCAGGGAGGTGTGTGGGGACAGGAGTTACCCTTTGGACATGTTAGGATTGACATGTCTGCTAGAAACTGACGTGCCGACGTTGATGGGAAGGGGATACTCAGTTTTGGAACCCAGAAGGTGCAGTTTTGTAAGTACACATTTTAGTTTTTATTATTTTGAAGAGAGAGAAAGAATCAGTTTTTATTTTTCTCCAGCACAGTTGTGTATGTGGTGCTCGGGTTTGAACTCGGGTCCTCATGCATGCTAGGCAAGTGCTGTAACTGCTAAGCCACTGCTCCAGCCCCACTTGTCCATTAATTTTAAGAAAACAATAAACTAAACATGAAGTATTTATTTCTACGAGATGATTTCTAGGATCTCATGGTCTGAGAACTGTTTTTCCAAGCGAATTTATTTATAACCGAGTGCCTGACACTGTCTAAAGTGGACAGAGAGCGTGTGTGTTTCCTGCCTGCTGTCTGGGTTAGCATATTAGCATGGCCATTTTTGCTTCCTAAGGCCTTATCTCCTTCAAGCAGAGAAGAGAAGTCTTTGGTCTTCTACATTCATTTTTAATTCCCTACTTAGCTAAAAAACCCAAACACAAATTTGATGTCTAGGAGCCTTGAGTGAAAGTCAGAGTTCTCTAAAATTAGCACGGAAGACAGAAGTTATTTAGAGGAACTTGTTAGCTTAATCTCAGGGATGAAAAGGGCTTTAGCTCAGTGGTTCTCAAACCTTATTCCCATAAAATGAGTCTCTGTGAACTAAAGTAAGGCCAGGTAGTGAAAATTTGGCTAATGGGTTCTCCCAATCCCCAGTATGTACATTGTAGAAAGTGGACGATGGCGGACGTAGATTCTCCTGCATTTTTCTTAAATTCCTGGTAAAGGAAGCCAACAACGTTAACAGGGAAATTCATTTGATTACAGCTGGTAGATTGCTTTTTGGCCTATGGTCTGCTTTTTTTTTTTTTTTTTTGGTAGCAGGGATTGAACCCAGGGTGCTTAACCACTGAGCCACATCCTCAGCCCTTTTTGTATATTACGTTTTGAGACAGGGCGTTGCCAAGTTGCTGAGACTGGCTTTGAACTCATGATCCTCCTGCCTCAGCCTACCCAGGTGCTGGGACCACGCCCAGCAGGACTCTGCATTTTAAGGTTATTTGGCATAGAAGGCTTGAGGATGCATTTATTGGTGCATTTAAAATTGGCTTTCTGTGCAGAACTTAGAAACTACCACTGGAACAGGGTACTAGTCAGGGCCCCGCAGAGGAGCAGAAACCGCAGGAGATAACTACCAATCCTGGCACAGCCTTTCTCTGTGAAGTGAGATTGATTTCAATGTGATTGTGGAGGCTGAGAAGACCGAGAATCTGCTTCTGCAAGCTGGGGCCCCAAGGCCAGTGCTGTGACTTCCAGTCCAGGGTGGGTGGCCTGAGAAGCGGGAGGCTGCTGGTGGGAGTCCCGGGCCCAGGGTGGGAAAACGATGTCGGCCTTCACTGCCTTTCTGTGGTGTTGGGGTCCTCAGTGGATTGGACAGTGCCCATCCATGCTGGGGAGGATGTGTGTGCCCCTTAGTCCCGCAGACTGTGCCTCGCTGGGTGCTCGTCCCCCAGGGCCCTCCCAGGTGACAGGTACACTCAGCCACCATGGCAGCCCGCAGCTTCTCAACAGGCTGTATGGGTGCAGTGAGGCAGGGTCCACAGGTGACCCTGTCATTTTTCCTGCTCTATCTTGATGGTACCTGAGAAGGCAGTGGCTTTCAACCTAAGGTGACACCCCCCTGGGCAGTGATTCAGAGTGTGCACTTTACAGAATCTTCCACGCCCTGGTGGACTCACTTGCTCCAACAGCTGAGCCACTGCTCTAGCCCCAGTTAGGATGTAGTGTTTTGTTTTGTTTAGTATGATACAAGGACCCCAAACTTGAGTTTTGATGAGGACCTCCTGTGCCCTCAAATTTTGCCACAAAGTAGATCAGGCATCATTAGGGGATGTTTCAGCTCCTCATAGAGAAATACAAGACAGTGTAACAATTGTAACCATTTAAGTCTAAGAAAAAAAGTACCAGGGATTGAACCCAGGGTCACTTCACAACCGAGCCACGTCCCCAGCCCTTTTTATTTTTTGAGACAGGGCGTCATTAGGTTGCATAGGGCCTCACTAAATTTCTGCAGCTGGCCTCAAACTTGAAATCCTCCTCCCTCAGTCTTCCAAGGCACCGGGATTATAGGCGAGCACCACTGCAGCTGGCCTGAAAGTTTTAAACATGTGTCCCAGGAGACACATCAGCCGTGGGGCTCGGAATGCTCAAGAGCTGAATTCCTTCTTGCTGAAGGGCCACGGTCTTCACCTGCCTTTTTCTCTACCTCTTTGCTGGCTTAGCATTCATCACACCTAGCAGTTACAGCGTGGCTTCTGTAATCTAGAAAGGCTTTGTGAATTTGCAAAGCAGCTGCCACCACGTGCCCCCTTGTGAGTCTGGTTGCAGTGCTCTGAGAGGCTGGAAGACTGACTTTCCTGCTCGCATAGCCAGGAGAGGAGGATGGCTGCCTGGGGACCCCTCGGGCCTTGCAGGGGCTGTGAAAGCAGCTGCTGTTCTGCAAGGTGGAAGAATGCAGAGTTCCCACATCAAAGCACAGGGTCCTTGTCTGCGTTCTGCTGTAACGAAATATCCAAAGCTGTGTATTGACAGAGAAGAGAGGTTTGTTTAGTGTGCCATCGTGGAGGCTGAAAGTACAGTGGATGGCCCCATGCGTTTGGCTTCTGGGGAGGGCCTGGTGTGGGTGGCATTACAGCAGGGACTGCGTGGAAGGGACCTTATGTGAGGCAGGACACTGGGAGAGGTCAAGGCCTGTCTTTCTCTCTTATGAACAACCCACTCTCATGGGAACTAACCAGGCTCCTGCAAGCCCATCTCGTGGGTGGTGTCCCTGAAGGCCCAGTCACCTGTCATGGGAAGGTTCCACCACCTCCGCACCTTCTCCCCATGGGACTGTGCCTCTCGCCGGTGCGCGGTGACCTCGGGTGTCTTCCCGTGGGCGGGGGCTCATGTCTGAGTTCCACCCGCACAACGCAGCGAATGAGTCTTCACAGCTAGGTGTGGGCGCATGGCTGCCCCTCGCTCGTTCATTCATCCGTGGACGTTGCTCGATCATCTGCTCTGTTAAACTGGAGTGGGGTGGAGATGTGTGGCGTGGTGCCCGTGCAGGGTGAGGTCTGACTCTGGGAAGCATGTCTGTATAGTTAGGATGCATTTTCCTGCTTGTCTGGGTTACAGTCCTTCATTCAGTGTCATTGCCCCAGATCCTGTGTCAGCGCTGGGGCAGACCCTTCAGGCCTGGCTTGAACGGATGGCTCTCATCTACGTGGAGCCTTGCTCGTCATAGTTAGGAGTTGCTAAGTAGGAACACAGACATGTCAGGAAATAGTGCCCCCACCTCAGTGCTACCGACCCTACAGATGTAGCATTGATCAAAGGACAGGACGCAGAAGTCCTGAAACCTGGGAGCTCGGAGACTGCGGGGTGTGAGCCTCGCGGCTGCCCAAGTAGTTTCTGGAGTTGGAGGTTGCTCAGAGGTCAGCACTTCACCCAGGAACCTTCAGAGGCAGAGAAAACGGGGACACGCCATCGCCAATCCTATGCGAAGCCACAGCTGGCTGCCTCAGGGACAGGATGAGTGCAGTGCAGAGTGGCAGCTGCATCCGAGTTCGGCCCCTCTCTTGTGCTGACTTAGAGTCAGCTCCAGGGGGACCGGAACTGGAGGGGCTTGTGTGAGTAGTTGAAAGGAGGTAGCCCGGGGATTTTAAGGGTCAGCCTGAGGCTCGGCTCAGGGGTTAAATCACTAAGCTTATGGCTTTCGTTGCAGTGGAAGGAAGGGGAGCCTTCAGAGAGCCTCCTGGGTGAGCATTTCGAACCAGATTCTTTTTTTTTTATTCATTTTTTTTGTTAGTTAAAAAAAATAGGCATACATTTAGGAGAGAGAGTCATTGTCATACAATCAAGAGCAAATGTATAGGGCTGGAGTGGTGGCTTGGTGGTTACTGCGAGTACACGGGTTCAAACCCTAGCACCCGCGTGCACAACTAAGTGTCAGGGCAACGAAAGCCATGTGAAAAACTCAATAAAAATCGATTCTCCCTGTCTCTCTCCCACTCTCCTTCTCTTTAAAAAAAAAAAAAAAAAAAAAAATAATGACAGGCCAAGCCAAGGCTGATGCCATTCCATGGTTTCCCCCTTTGGGTTCCCTGTGGTTCTGTGTTTCCCCCTATTTAACCCCCATGTTAAATGGACTTCTCATGGAAGTCGAAGGTTCCCCACTGGGTTGAATCCCCCAAAATCCCTCCTTCCAGTCTTCTTGATGTCCTTCCTATTCCCTTCCCCACTCCTTGCCCTCCTCCCTGCCCTCCCTACGTCTCTAGGTATCCTAGGCAAGGTTCCCCTGTTTGTGTAAAATTTCATACATGTTGAGGTTATTGTTAGATTAGCCATCTATCATAGTGCTTGTGATTATACTCTACTTTCTGCAAATGCGAGAGAACATTTGGCCCTTGAGTCTCTGAGATTGGGATACTTCACTTAGCATCCTTTTTTCCATCCCCATCCATTTGGCTGCAAAAGCCATAATATTATTTTCTCTGACTGAGTAGAATTCCATTGTATTTATGTACCAAAGTTTTTGAATTCACTCATCAAGAGAGGGGCATCTGGGTTGGTTCCATAGTCTAGCTATAGTAAATTGAGCTGCTATAAACATTGATGAAGCCACATCACTATAATATGCCGAGTCTGACTCTTTTGGGGAAATACCCAAGGGGGGACAGATGCTGAGGGGCTGTGGGAAAAGAGGAACACTGTCACGTTGCTGGTGGGACTGCAAACTGGTTCCGCCACTCTGGAAAGCAGTGTGGAGACTTCTCAAAAAGTTGGAACCGGATTCTCTTGCTGTGAGGGAGGTACTACCTGGACATGGAGTTGTGAAACTGGACACTAAACAACCACAGCAAATGCTATGAAAACAGTGAGCTAAACACGCAGGACCCCCAGTCCTCTCCCCTGGCAGGTGCCCTCAAGGGACCCTCTCATAAGGAGAGGGCATGCGGATAGTTCCAGAAAACCTCCCTGTGGAGGAAGGGGGTGGACCTGAGTGGAGGAGGGAACGTGGGCGTTGAAGGCGGTTCTTATGGACAGTGACATTTGGCTCACACTAAGGACTTTTCTCGTCTTGTATTAGTACAGGACCAAGCGTGTTTTACGGTCCTGCTGGCCTACCTAAGTTCTTGTACCACGTTCTCACACTTAGTTTTGCTTGATGTTGTGTCCAGGGCTGGCCACAGTTGAGGGTGTCCAGCCTCCCCTGGGACTGACCAGCCCACAGGGAATGCCCCTGTGACCTAGGGCATGTTTGTTAGTCTAGGTCAGTTTTATTTTTTAATATAGTTTTCCCCTTCAGGTATATATAGTCAGATCATAATTTCAGCTCTATTTTGGTTTTTGCAACACCGGGGATTAAACATAGAGGTCCCATACCACTGAGCTAGAGCCCAGCCCATTTTTATTTTTTATTTGGGACACGGTCCTGCCAAGTTACCCACGCAGGCCTTGAACGTGATCCTCCTGCCTCAAGTCTCCTGACTGCTGGGAGTAGAGGTGTGCACCTCCACCCTGGCTCACGTTTATCTCTGAAAACCTTGGACCTTCAGGGGGCAGGGCTGGGGACCACTGAATTTCAAGCTCTGTGTATATCTTTTTATTTTTTTAAAGAGGGACAGTGAGAGAGAATATGAACCAATTTTGTTTAGTTTTTCACGTGGCATTCATTGCTTGGACACTTGGTTGTGTCTGCGGTGCTGGGGTTTGAACTCGCGTGCTCAGCTTGCGCACGCCAGGCAAGTGCTGTAACTGCCGAGCCACTGCTCCAGCCCCCGTGTGTATCATTTAAATGAATCTTGGATTGCA
Source organism: Aplodontia rufa (assembly GCA_004027875.1). NCBI lineage: Eukaryota > Metazoa > Chordata > Mammalia > Rodentia > Aplodontiidae > Aplodontia > Aplodontia rufa. Next base: position 66,679 of record PVKS010006303.1, read on the forward strand.
TGGGGCAGTCTCTTTCTGGTGAGTGACTGCGTCATTGTTTTCCATTTCCAGTCTACATGGACTGCTGATTTCACTGAATACGATAGAAACCAAGCACTAAAAAGAAAAAACCAGAGTATAAAAGCTGTATACTCCAGTTCTCATGACATTATCAGGGGTTAAATGAGCCTCCCCGTGGTTCTGGAAGCATCTGGATTCCTTCTGCACATCTCTGCTCAAGTGTCCCCTCTTGGCCCTCTTTCCTACCTACTTGCAGGCTGGCGCTTGTCCTGGGCTTGCTCTTGTAGACACCAAGTGCCATTGTTTGGTTGGAACCGACGAAGTCCCATCACTCCTAGAAGCTCCGGGTTCAGCTAGTCCCTCGAGTTGTCTTGGTTCAGCGTGTTCCGCTCTTGCTTCTCTGAACAGCAGACGTGCCCACATCTTCCCTCCTTGCCTCTGACTAGGACTAAGGAACATGCGCTCAGTCTTGGGTACATCCCTGTGGCTGGTCAGTCCCAAGAGAGGCTGGACACCCTCAACTGTGGCCAGCCCTGGACATAACGTCAAGACAAGGTGCAGTGTGAGAAAGTTGTACGTGACTTTAGGTTGGCAAGCAGGACCGTAAGAACACGCTCCCGGGACGTCCTGGGAGGGATCTTGAGCAGATGGCCTGTCCCAGTTTCCTGCTGCAGATTGACGTGGGCTGGGACATGTGACACATACTGGCCAATGAGATCTGAGGGAAATTCGGGCATTTATGAGGTCCTCTTTCCTCTTAAAGAGGATACTGTGATTTCAGAGCATCCGTTCAGCTGGGGACACCAGCGTGGAAAGGGGTGAGACTTGTGTTTTTACTAGATAGTGGGCTGCTGAGTGAACTCCCCATCTCACTGTTCCCTGACTTCTTACAGGGGATGGACGGTTTTTCATTGCGTAAGCAACTTGTCTTTCTCTGGTAGCGGAATCACTGCAGCAGTCATTTGCAAGCGGCTCAGGGTATGCGATGTTTCAATGACAAGTCCAGCTTTTAAGGAAACTCGGTCATCGATTAGATGGTTGAGGATCCAGGTCCCTGCCACGTTCTGTCCTGGTGCTTGGCTTTTCATCAGTGATGGCTCTCAGACCTGTAAGAGAGAAGCCTGCTTCGGGAAGGGCTGACGTCCATGGGATTTGTGCTACAGGTGACAGTTTAGGAAGCAGCGCAGGGAGGGCGGAGGTCTGCTGCAGTTGGAAACACTGCTTCCTCTTGAGCCGTGGCGCACTTCTACCCTTTGGTGTGCCAGGTCCATCAAGTCAGAATCCGTCCCCCCGCATCACCGAGGATTGAACTGTGGCCTCGCGCCTGCCAGGCAGCACTGGGGGCCACATCCTCAGCTGAACCTCTTGGTAGTGGAGGGAAGGGTTCCAGCCACATCCTCAGCTGAACCTCTCGGTAAGGGAGGGAAGGGTACAGTGTGCGCGACCCTCTCCTGCCAGGCTGCAGATGAGGTTCCTCAGGAGTGCCTGCAGCCATGGAGGGGTCACAGGGTCCGGTTTTCCTCCTGGGCACTCTGTTCTGGCCTGCAAGCTTTGTCGAAATGCAGAGGCAGGAAGATGGCAGCTTGCAGCCTCAAAAGCCCTGCATGTGGTACAGGAAGAGCAGTCTCTAGGCATTTGGGGGGCTGGGCTGTATGGCAGGGGCGGGTGCGGCCATCTGAGTGTGGCTGGGTGCAACTGGAGGGCTGCTCCGCCCTTAGAAAAATCATGAAGTGAAAGGCGTCTGGAGAGCCTGCTGGTAGGGTCAGGTGTCCTGAACTCATCCCTTCCTGTTTTCTCACTGACTCTTACCTCCTTCCCTCTCCTCCCTCCCGTCTTCTTTTTCTTTCCTTTCCCTTCCGTTTTCCTTCCTTCCTCTTAGCTGGCCAGCCTCTTCTATGGTAGAATAAGTAAAGCAGGGTCGACTCCTTTCGCCCTCCTCAGGTGTGCGGTGGAGCGGCATTGCCACCTCAGTGTTGGGCACCACCACAATTGCCTGCACCCCCAGGCCACCCTGACCCCAGTCATTCCCTATCCCTCCCCGGGCCACTACCTGTGCCTCAGTGGGCCCATCTTGCACGCTTCATGTGAGTGGAATCACCTGCCACGAGACCTTTGTGTCCTGCCGTCCAGACTGTTTTCCTGGCTCTGTTGTGTGGCCCGTGCCAGCACTCCATTCTTTTAGGGAATATGTGGATCTCTCCCGCTGCACTTACCAGCTGATGGAGGAGCGGACATTACCATGCCTGGTTTCTGAAAGGAAGTAGTCCAGGGAGGCCAAGCCACTTGGCTGGAGATGCACAGTGCCCACAGTTCTGTTCTTCCGCTTAGCTGCCCTTTCCACAGGAACCTTTCAACTGCACCTGCAGGTCCCATGCCAGCGGGAGAAGCCCCAGGCCCCAGCTGCTCTGCAGTTTGAGGAAGTGTGTCACAGATGCAGGCGATGGCTAGGTCCCTTCCAGCCCTCCTGTCTTTCTGTGATCTTTCTGGCATGAGATTTGCTTCTGGTGGCTGGGTGGGGTCTGCTGCTGTCTGTCCCTGGTCTTGCTTACTCAGGATTGTGCAGCCAGAGCCACACCTCTGTTGGGACTGCACTTGACCCACCTCTGGCCCCCAGTGGGGTGCATCACTCCGGCCCTGGGTTCTGGGTTCGCTTTCTGTCTCTGCTGCTGCTCAGCAGCCGGCCGTTGCCACTCCCCTGCATGGTTCCTGGCGACCCTTGGCCTCCCTCTTAGCCCTGGAAGCCCAGGCCTAGGCAGGGAAGCCTGCTGGGGTTGGGGAGAGCTCCAGGCCTGGCCCTGCTGGTTCTCAACCTCAGCAGGTGGTGCTAATGAGCTCCTGGCTTAGGGCCTCTCAGGGTGCAGGTGGAGCCCGTGGGCCTGTGTGTGGAGCGGCCCTGCCCAGCTCTGCTCTTCAGCCCTCCTTCCATCATGCACACTCCATCCTGAGTTGTTTCGAGTCCAGGAAATCAGGACACTCGCTTTTGTAAGGATCTACGAAGCTATTTTAGCAGTTAGCTTGAAATTTTAAAGCATATGTCTCCCCCCCACCCCCCAAGGACGCAGGCAGTAGGGACTCTTGGGGCTTAGCTGTCGCTGCTGTGAGGACAAGGAAGGACTTTGGAGAGGAGGTGGCTTTCGGCCTACAGAGCCCTGACCGTGTGTTTAGCTCACGGTGAAAAAAAAAAAAAAAAAAAACAGTCACCCTGCAATTCATGTTTTGGTTTATAAATCGACTTTTCATTGAGTGTTTACTTCCTGCCAGATATCGACAGGTACGGGGATAGAGCAGTAATAACAGCAGATTAAAAAGCTCAGCCTCCAGCGGAGAGGCACACAGTGATGAAAGCCAGTAGTGTGCCGTCCGTGGCGGGTGCAAGTCTGCGTTTGGGGGCGTAGCGTATGATGCACGAGTGAAACGTGGGTGTCTACGTACGGTGCTGGATAGTAGGTGCTGAGAACATAAAACAAGCAGTGAAGAAAACAGGAAAGGAAACGTGAAAAGAGCTTGCTTCAAGCGCACTTCCCCAGGTAGGGTTCCGACCTGCAGGTGGGGTGGTCGGGGCCCCACGCTGACCGAGCACAGGCGCCCCGGAGCCCTCAGCAGGGCGCTCTGGCCGCCGCCTCCTCCCAGGAGACCTCAGCATGTTCCACCTGCCTCCTGCCCCTTGCCCTTCGGTGCCAGCTCAGGGAAGGAGGCGTGTGTCATGGGCATGGTGGGCCCCATGGGCCGTGTGAAAATGAGAGATGCGTGCTTGTCTTGATCAATGAGCAAGAGCGCGGAGGTCCTGTGGGCGTCTGGCAGTCTGGAAATGAGCTGCTTAGTAATACCAGAATTCACGTGGGAATTCGTCCTCAATGTGATTGCCTTGACCATTCATGAAATTAACACTGCGGATCTTGTCCTTCCTGTCCTCTTCAGGTGACTAGTAGATTTCCATAAACTGGAATAAAAGTTTCACAAAACCTTCCCTGGGTGTAGGTAGAGTGCAGAGTGCAGGCTCAGCATACTCAAGGCCTGGGTGTGCACACCCGCACTCACACGCCCACACTCCCACCCAAACAAGACAAAAACAAAAACAGAAGCAAAATAAAAGAAGAAGACTCCCATCCGTTCAAAACACACATCGGAACAACAGGGATTTTTTTTAAAGATCTTCAAGTGCTTAAAAATCTTGTGATCAGTCATTTTCAGGGGCCTGCATACAGATGGCTTTGAGTTAATGCAGGCCCCGTCATTTTCAGAATACAGAATGAAAGGCAGAAAACTGTTTTAAAAACTGCGTTTTGGCCTGGGAAATACTTAATCCTCCGTGATAAGCTGCTTTACAGCTGATTTGCTCATGGATCTGATGATGGTCTCAGAAGGTAACACACTTGATTCGGTTCTCACGGGTGCTTCTGAATTCTGGATTAAGGCTTAGTCCTCGACGTACGCTTATTGAGCTGGGGTCCAGGGAGCAGTGTGGGATCAAGTGACGGGGAGAAGGGTCCTTTGTGCCTGAGGACCAGCTGGCAGGTTTCATGGGCTTCCACTTGAGGCTTGGGTGGCTGGAGTATCATAGCTCTTTCCAGACACCACGATCATCCTTTGCTGGCACTGCCCTTCTAGCAACCTCCACTTCTGATAGAGCTGATGGCCTCTGCAGCAGCCCCGACAGCTGCCCTGCATGAATCAGCTGGCCACGCTGGAGCCAAAGCTTAGGCTCCCCAGCTGGACGTGAGATTTCGGCTAAACCAGCCTCGCTGGTGATGTTCATGATTGCAAGCTGAGCCCCTCTGGTCCCTTGTTCACCCAGGGATGGGCTCAGGAGTACCAGCAGTGGTCATGGTTTCCCAGATGCTGCAGCTGCTTCCGCAGTGCGCACCTGGAGGCTCCTCTAGCATTAGAGTCAACATTACCTGGCCTGGAGCAAGTGTTCCTGAGACTTAGGGAGACGTGGACCTCCCTGTTGCTCTTCCCTTCAGATCTGGACTGTACAATGCTTGGTAGGGATCTGGACTGTCCCCAGAGTCTTCTGTGTTTAAGGCTTGGTCCCTAGTTGCTGTGCAGCCTGGAGGTGGTAGAAACTGCAGGAGGGCTATCTCCTTTGAGCAAGCAGGGTCCTGGGAGAGGTCTTGTCCCCTTCCTCCCTCTCCCTCCACTGCTCTGCTCCTCCATGCCCTCCCTTCCATGACCTTCTGCCTCACCAAAGGCCCAGCGTGACTGTAGATTGAAACCGTGAGCCAAGATAGATCTTTCCTCCTCTCTGTCCCAGGGGCAGAAAGCTGACTCACGTGGAGAGGTAAACCCTGATAATTTAGTTCCCCTAGTGGTGCTGGAGGGAGAGATCTCCCTAATTACAGCACTTACCAGCCTTTGCAGAGCTGAATCAGTTGCAGAAATTCAAAAAAGCAGCGGACTGGGGCATAAGTGTCCTGTGGCTAGACAAGCAGCCTGGGGGACAGTGTTTGTGTTTGTTGCTGTACTTGGTGTGTGGCCCAGGGCAGGGTGAGCTGGAGTCTGGACAGGGCCCATGCCTCTCTTCTGGGCCTCACACCCTAAATTGAACTGAGGTCCCGCGTTTAAACCCAGCATGCCTCCAACTGGGCAGCGATGCGAGCTTTATGGGGCTGGGGCTGATCCAGTCTCCTGAGTGCAAGAAGACCATCCCGTGTCTCGTTGCTCTTGTGCATTTCCCAGAAGTCCCAGAATTGTTTTCTATATTATGCATTACTGTGGCTTGAAGTAGGTTGAAGGTGACCTGAATCTGTCCCAGTTTGATTTTAAAAATAAATCTGGATCAGAATTTTAGGACTAGATAAATAACGTTTAGAAGACAAACTTTCCTTCAAAATTTTAAAATTGCAGGTCGTTTTAGTGATGAGTGATAAAAGAATATTTTAATTCTAAAAATTTGCTTAATCATAGTAAAGCATTCTAGTTTCTGTCTTTAAATTTTCAAGTTTCCTTTTCAGTTCTTTAGTTCATACAGGCAAATTACAGGTTAAGTATTTATTTTAGTCACCTTCTGCATCACTGCAGTCAAAGTAGCTGACAAGAACAGCTTTTAGGGGGAAAAGTTCTTTTGGGGCCCCTGGTTTCCGAGGGCTCATTCCATAGATAACTCCAGTGCTCTGGGCCTGAGTGAGGTAGCATATCATGGGGGCAGGGCCCCTTGGGGAAAGCTGCTTAGCCCATGGTGGGGTCAGCAGGCAGAGAGAAAGGAAGAGGAAAGGGCTTCAGGAAGGACACCATTCCAGGGCACAGCGACCCACCCCCTTGGGGAACCGTGGCCTGCAGGTACCACCCAGTCAATCCATTCAAGCTGATCACCATCTGAATAGTCCTGCACCAGTGGGAGTTTTTTTTGGAGACACCTCATATATAAACCTTAACATTCTGTCCCTGGCCTCCCAAATCTCATATCCATTTCATAATGCAAAATGCTTTTAGTCCGTCTCTAAGAGTCCCATAGTCGTAACAGTTTCAGCATTGCCCCGAAGTCCAAATTTAATCCAAAATTCAATACAAAATTTTTGGTGTGAACCCCTAAAAAAAATCAAAAGTTACAAATATCCAATATACAGAGTAAACATTCCCACTCTAAGAATAGTGGCACAGAAAGAAGGGATGGGACCAAAATAAGACCCAAACTCAGCTGGGCAAACTGGTCCTTAACTCTGAATACGATGTTTGGGACACGTGGCTGTGAACTGCTCCCTCCTAAGAGCTAGGGCTTCCCCGCCTGTTGGCTTTGTTGTTTGCAGTGCTCGTGGGCTCTTTTCCCCTGGGTTTTGTCTAGCCAGGAGCTTTTGGGGGCAGTTAGTCCCCATTACCGTCACCTCTTCATTCCTGGGGTCTCCATCCCAGCTTGAGCTTCCCCTCAGAGCTTCACACATCACCCTCTCTGGGGCAGCCTATTGGGATTCTGACCTTGCTGCACTTTGCCTGGCCTCCCAGGCTTTCTCTGAAATTTTGGTAGAAGCCTCTAGGACCCCTTAACCCCAGCATTCTGCATTGCTGCAGAATCGGTACCATGTGGATGATGCCAAGGTCCACTGCCACCTTGTGCAATACCTGGACCACCTGGAATCAAGGCTGCGGTGGCCTCTGAGGGCCTGTGTAGCTCAGCATGGTGAAACAATTTCCTAGGCCCCCATGTTTGAGAAGGGTGCCCCCATGATGTGTTCTCAAATTTCTGTAGCCTGGAACCTGTAGTGGGTGTGTTCTTGCAAATACCTGAGGATTTTCCCTATTGTCTCTGTGCAAAGTACTTGGCATCTCTTTAGGGACTGTAATCTCTTCAACAAGCACACCTTCCTTGGCCCTAGCTCTTTTCTGGCCAAGCTGCAAGATTTTAGAATCTTGTACCTTTGACTTCTCCAGTTTCTCAGAATAAACCTGACTAAAAGCTGCCACCAACCAAATGGTGGGTTGCCTTGCAGTTTCCCAGGCCAGATTAATTAGACCATCACCTTTAAATTCAGACTTTGTCTAAGTCTCAGGGCTTAGGCAAAATGTAGCCATGTTCTTTGCCAGAATATGACTTGAGTGTTCTAATCCAATTCCAAACAGAGTCCTGATTCCCTTTGAGACGTTACGAATGTGGTCTGCAGTGCTCCCACCAGAATCATCCGTAAAGCTCCACTTCCCACATTGTAAAGCTTTTCCAGTCTGCTTCTCTGAACTTTTGAAAATCCCTCTTGCTATCAGCCCCAAAGGCTTCTGAACCACAGGGTCACGTTAGTCACAGCAGTGGCCCCACTCTCAGTACCAATTTCTGTTTTAGCTTTTTCATCACCGACCAAAATAACTCAACAAAACTTAGAGGGCAAATTTAGGGGTAGGGGCACACAGTTCCAGAGGTCTCACTTACCTAGTTACCAACCAGTTTGCTCATTCAAACTCACATGGCCAGCGAGATCACAGCTCTCATGATGTAATCATCTACCTGGGAATATTCATTCCTGCATCAATAGTGAATAAGTTTATTTAAGACCCATTACTTGTCTTTTAGAAGGAAAGATGGAGAAGTGAGAAGTGAATGAAGAAGACTTGTAATCTGGAAACCACAGCTGCCGGATTCGGAGGGAGGCCTCTTGGCCTTTGTTCTTTACCCATGGAATATGCAAATAATAGAGGCGCAGTGTCCCCTTCCTGTGATTCACTACAGGGCTGTGTCAGTGCAGGGCGTGAGGGCGTGAGTCACTGAGAGCTGGTGGTGCCCAATGGTGCTGCCTCGTGAGCGCGGAGAGCTCGCGGCAGCCCACACCCGCCTCAGGAGGTTCACCTGTGCCGGCCTTGGCATCTTGGGGTTTGGACGAACCTTTGCCCACCAGCTGGGCGACTCCATGCTGATTGGCCTAACATGGCCATCTCAGATCACGTTCCTTCCTGAGAGCGGAGGTGACACCTTGGTCACCATTTAAGCTGGCAGTTTCCATTTTTCACCAGTTTTATTGACACTTTATCAAATCCTAGATTTAAATGCTGAAAAATCTGTATTCCTGAGATACATCAGATCAGCCCCCAGCTTTTGTTCATGAAATAGTCTTTGAATCCTTTCCATGGGCAGTGACAGGAGTTGGGGACCTCCTTTAGAGCTGTTTGTTGGGTGCTACAAATTCCTTAACCCAGTGAACAGGAACGTCAGAGTCAGAACCGAGTACTAGGCACCGTTCTAGGAAGGGAGGTCAAGGGAGACCTAGACGTTTCTGTCCTTGTGAACCTTACATTTTGGTAAGCAATGACTGAAAGTAGAGGAGAGCAGCTGTAATTGTGGGCTACCCGTGGGCCTTTTGAGTTGGACAGACAGAGCGTGCCCTTAAATCACCTCTTATTCCGTTTGGGTCTTGAACAGGAGTAAGATGCTCATACATCCAAGGAGGAGGCATTGTAGAGGAAGGGACAGCCAAGCAGGACGCACTTGGGGACCCTGTGCAGCCTAGAGCTGAGCGAGGAGCAGTACTGGCCTTGGAGCCCCAGCAGGACCTCCTCATTCTGCTCTGCTCATGAGAAGGTTCCAGGAGTCTCATCCTCTCTTCCATTTTTAGATTTTCTGCTGTTTCTAAAGGACTGTGAGATCTGCAGGGTGCTGATTGGGGATACAGCACCACTCGAAATGCCACAGCAGGCTGTGACGAGCACTTGGTCGTTCAGTGGTGTTTATGGGTCAAGTGGTTTTTTATCAAATCTATTGGAGCTGGAGCGGTGGCTCAGCGGTTACAGCACTTGCCTGGCATGTGGAGGACCGGGGTTCGAACCCCAGCACCATGTACACAACAAAGTGTTGCACTAATGAACATCACATGAAAAACTAAAAATTGATTCTCTCACTGTCCCTTCCATTCTTTAAAAAATAAAAAGTCTATTACGAATCATGTTGCAGATTGGCCGTGACACTGTCACTTCTGATCTTGTGTTGAAGCAGAACACTCTTTACATATTAGATGGAACTAAATTTAGTATTTTAATTTGTATGCTTTGTCCTCATGGCATAATGTTAAATAAAGTGAAGAAAATGAGACTGCTGTGAAATCCTAGTAGTATTTCATGTTTCCTGGGGCTAACGATTATGGCACAGAATCAATTGTGACATAAAAAATAGATCTCATTTAAAAGGAAAGCTTTGCATGGAAGGCTTAAAACCTGTGGCATTTAAGGAGTGATATGTAGTCTCCTCGTCCTTTCTTTGACCTGATCGCCTTGGATGCGTCCATGGACTTTGCAGCACAAAGGGTGCGCGTATGCACAAGGGTCCAGAATGCTCCCGCTGACCGATGGGTTTCTGAAAGCTGTTAGTTTCCTCTCCTCTGCGAGAGAAATTTAGGCAAAGAAAGAAAATAGAAAACTCGTGAGCCCTGCACTGTCGTCCCTTCACTGGGGATCCGTGGCCTGGTGGCCGCTCCTGGTTGTCTGAGCGTCATTTGTGAGCAGACGCTGGGCTTTGGGGCTGCTGGCCAGGACGGGCCTCTTGGATGGATTGCAGGGAGCAGTTTCACTCTGGAGCTTTTCTAGAAAATTCATGTGGGTAGGTGGGCTCCCAGGAGTCCATGAGCTGTGAACAGCTGCTTTGAGGAGAGCTGGAACTTGGTGCTCGTGGAAGGTGGCGATTCGGAGAGCTGGGGTAGCTGCGTCCTGCGCTCGGGGAGGATGCGTGGAGGCTGGAGGAGGAGGGTGGTCCGTGCCGCCTGTTAGCCCCGCTGCCCACCTCTGCTGAGCCAGCTGCCCCTCTGCCACCAAAAGACCTGCGCAGAACAGCGCTGGAGGAGGGAGCGTTTACCGGGGCTCACGGTGAGGGCCCCGCTTCCCGGGCCTGAGGTGAGGCAGCACATAGGGTGTGGAGGAGGGAAGCTCAGGACTGTGCCCTCCTGAGGGACGAGCTGTAAACGCCAGCAGCTCCCTTCGCCACCCCCCTCCCCAGGCCCTCAGTCTTGCATTGTCTCACACTCAACGCGAGCTTTGAGGACACTGATGAAGGTCACAGCCAGGTGCAGGGCAGGTCTTGGTTTGTGCTGAGCACTGAACAAACCCTTGCTGCTTACCCGGTGGCTCAGGGAGGCTCCTTCCCCTTCAACACACGTCTGGAACTCTTTCCACGTAGAAGTGAAATTGTTCGCCGAGCTGATCCCTTTAAGTCGGGTTTGATCTGATCTGAGGAACCTGGCAGGAACCAGTCCTCCTTTTCCTGTACCGTTTTGCTAGGGAGATCCTCTTGCAAGGGGATATTCGCTTGCTGATGGTTTGGGGGTCAGTGTCCCAGAACAGACATGGGGGGTGTGACCATGACCTTGAGTGTGACCGTCCAAGGTGACCTTCACAGCACAGGTGAACTTGCTTCTTGTCTCCTTCAAAGGATGGACCTGGGACACATGTGAGTCACCTAAACACAAGCCCACCAACGGAACACACCCGACAGGTGTGTAGGTTGCTTTCTGTGTGTGTCTCACTTGCTTTGTTCATTCCCCTCCCATTCTGGCTGATTGGATATTTTAAGTCTGTTGAATGCTGAGAGAGGTCTTCCTTCTCCCCTGCCTTTCTGCGAGGTTCTCTTCCTTCTGTGCAACAGACTCACTGTTTTCTGCTTTGTCCTCATGTTTCTTTTTGTAATGATAAGGAGACGTCTACATATTTTAAAAAGTTCCTGGGCCAGGTGGGGTGTTGAACCTGCAATCCCAGCAACTGTGGAGGCTGAGGCTGGAGGGTTGCAAGTTTGAGGCCAGCCTCAACAACTTAGCAAGATCCTGTTTGAAAATAAAAGAATGAAAAGAACTGGGGCGTAGCTCACTGGTAGAGCACTTGTCTAGCATGTCTGGGGCCTTGGGTCCAATCCCCAGCCCTGGAAAAGAAAAAAAAAAAACCATTTTTCCTCACACTGAAGGTCGTACGCTTGTATCTGCCTCTTCACATGTGACCTTACTAGTGTGTGCTGCAGATGCCTCTACGCGGTTCACAGAGGGTTCCCTGGTCACATTCGTACCTGCGGGCACCACTGTGTGCACATGGGCACACCATTTATTCAAGTCTCCTATTCATGACTTTTTTTTTTTTTCAAGCAAGAGAGAAAAGAGTCAAATTTTTTTTGAAGTAGATCTTGCCTTTATTTTGTTTTAAATTTATTTTTGAACAACCATGCAAGTTTTTAACAAAATAATATAAAATTTGTATATATTCTGGATATTGCATTTACCCCCAGGAGTGCCCCCCCAATTACCCTCCCTTATCCCTCCCTTCCCCTTCCTACTATATCTCTAAAAAAAAGTATTAGGTTGTAAAACATTACATCTTATCTGGATTTAACACATGCTAATAGACCAACTTTCTCATTGTCCAGGGTCTAGTCCCCACCTCCACAGAGGAGTGGAGACAATCGACCCTTAGTTCTCTGGGTTAAGCTGATTTTACTCACCATGATCTCTTCCATAGCCATCCATTTACCTTCAAAGGCTGCAGTATCATTGTTTCTAATTGCTGTGTAATATTCCATGGTATAAATGTACCACAGTTTTTAGATCCATTCTTCCAGTGAGGGACATCTGGGTTGTTTCCATAGCCTAGCAATAGTGAATTGTGCTGCTATGAACATAGATATTGCTGTGTCACTATAATGTGCTGATTCTAAGTCCCCTGGAAAGATACCCAGGAGTGGAATAGCAGGGTCATATGATGGACTCATCCCTAGTTTTTTGAGGATTCTTCTCCACACTGCTTTCCAGAGGGGCTGTACCAGTCTGCAGCTCCACCAACAGTGTGTTAGTGTGCCTATCTCTCCACAGCCCCTCCAGCATCTATTGTTGTTTATTTTCTTCATCTTGGCCATTCTGACTGGTGTAAGGTGATATCTTAATGTGGTTTTCATTTGCATTTCTCTGATTACTAGAGATTTAGAGCACTTTCTCATGTATTCATTGGCTTGATCAATGTCCTCTGGTGAGAAGTCTCTATTTAGCTCTTTGGCCCATTTATCAATTGGGCTGTTGGTGATTTTGTAGCTGACATTTTTGAGTATTTTATAGATTCTGGATATGAGACCCTTGTCTGAGGAATCAAAGTCCATGATACTCTCCATTTCTGTAGGA
>PVKS010006304.1:0-79228 GCA_004027875.1 Aplodontia rufa
CTTTTAGTACTATTTTACTTTTGAAAGCTGTCGACACTTGCTAAATAAACAATGTGAAATGTTACAAAATCACCTACAGGTTAAAGAACCAAGTCAAATGCAAGATAGGCCAATAATTTTTTCTCTATTTTTAAGAGAGGGTCAGTGAGAGAGAGAGAGAGAATCAATTTTATTTAGTTTTTCATGTGACTTTTGTTGTGCCAGTGCTTGTGTACGTGGTGCTGGGATTCAAACCCGTGTCCTCATACATGCTAGGCAAGCACCATAACCTTTGAGCCATAGCTCCAGCCCTAGACCAATGATTTTTAATGTAATAATATGAAAAAGTTCATGGATTTGGTTTCAGATTCCACATGGCAACTGAACTTTAAGGAATTGGCACTGAACCAAAGAATAACCACAGTTATATTAAGGCTCTTAAATCACTTTTTTGCTTTTCCAACTACTACATATCTGTGTGAGACTGGATTTTCTTCGTGTATTTCAACCAAAAGAACATATCAATAGACTGCAGGCAGAGGCAGATGTGAGAATCCAGCTACCTTCTTACAGCAAACATTAGCTTTGTGAAATATAAAACAATGTCGCTCTTCTCACAACTTTAATTTTTAGAAGAAAATTGCTTGATCCTCATTAGCTCACAAGCAACACCACAGGAGCTGGTTTTAAAAGGCCACACAAGTGCAATTTGCTCAGTTCCAAACTCGCTACCATCTCATTGAGCTTCTATAGTCAGAATGCCCTCTTCCATTGCTATTCTGAAGCAAGAAATCTATTAATAAAAGAGGTGAGGTTAAACTGATGGTTTTATAATTGAATTATTAATTATATTTTTAAACTAAAGTAACTTGGTTATGAGTGATAGTTTTCCATTTCTTTAATTCAAACTTTTTTTGTTTTGGGTGCTGGGAATTGAACCCAGGCCTTGCATAGGTGTTGTTCTCCCATTGAGCTATACCTCTGGCCCCATTTTGGGGTTCTTGGTTAAATTAATCCAGGTTCAAGTCTCCTTTGTTTCAACATCTCATTAAAAGACCCACAGAACTTAGCATCACCCTGGTTCTGGGCACACTCCAAAAGCTGTTTTATCTCAAAAAAAGCAAGGGCCGCTAAGAACTGCTGCTGTGCAGGCTGGCTTCCTGCAGCTCCTAGTGAGTTTCTATTTTCAGTTGCTGCAGAGTATTGGAAAAATTAATTGGTAAGTGCTGGACAACTACCTTGAAGAAAAAGTACAATGTAATTATCATCATGGGAAAAGTACTTCCTGTGTACCTGGCTGAAATCACCATTGGGATCATGGAATTAAATCAACCTCAAGTTCTTCTACTGTGAATGTAGTGGTACAGGTCAGCATCTTTTTCTTTTTTAAATCGTATAAAAGCAAGAAAAAGGATGAACAAAGTATTGAACTCAATATTCAACAAGTTTAGGAACAGATATAATCCACAGTCTTCGAAATACGAATCAGGGTTGCTAAAAGCAGCTGTGATTACATGAGCCTTGTAGGAAGAGGCAGTAAAGGGACATGAAGTCCAGGCAGCATCAGAGTTCAGAAAGCATCGTAAACATGCTTCCTAAGTGGAAGGACTCACCCATAGTGCAGGTGTGTGTTCTTTCCAGTGGATCTTGTGACAACTGTGTCCTGCTGGAAAATGACTTATTTCAGAATAGCAAAAGAAATTGGCTTGTGCAAATCATTAAATAGAAAGCCATATGTATTACTTTGCTAGGCCTACTGTAACAAAATACCACAAACTAGGTGACTTTAGCAACAAATGTGTTCTTTCATTGTTCTGGAGGCTCAAAGTCCCAGATCAAGGTGCCAGTGACAGGGTTGACTGTGGAGGGGAATCTGTTCCATGCCTCTTTCCTAGCTCTTGGCAATCTTTGACATTCCTCGAATGTAAAAATATTTCTACCTTCATCTTCACATTGTTGTTCTCCCTGTGTGCATGTCTGCACATCCAAATTTCCTATTTTTAATAAGGACACCAAATTTATTGGATTAGAATCCATCCTAGTACGTTATCTTAACTTAGATAATTACATTAGCAATAAGCCTATTTCCAAATAAGAGACTGAGGTACTGGGAAATGGGACTTTGACATATGAATTCTTTGGGAGTGGGGACACAATTCAATCCATGATACCACATATCCGAGAAACACTCTGGATGCGTTGAAGCAGCTCTGCTGCTGCTGCACAGGTAGAAGAGTGTCTTTGGACATTACATCCTGAAGGACTACCATTAGCTTCTCTCCACAGGGTGGGATTATTGTGTTTTAAAGTAACTTGAAGTAATTCCTGTCTGTGTGGTCACATCAACAGTTTACATAGCTGTTTATCTGACTTTCTCTTCAACTTTTAAGGACTGCTTATTTCATTTTTGGCTTTTTCTTTCCACCTTTTTTATTGGTGCATTACTATAGTTATACATAATGATGGGATTTGTTGTTACATGTTTATTTGAACATCTACACAGTATATCAGTATAATTTGGCCACTACCACTCCCCTGTACGTCCCCTCTCCCTCTCCTCCTCCACCCTTCTGTTCCCTTTCCTCTACTGATCTCTGATTTTCATTAGATCCTCACCCTGCCCCCACACCTTTCTTTTCCTTTTTCCTCTCTAGTTTCCTGTATGAGGGACAACACATGACCCTTGACCTTTTGAGTTGGCTTATTTCACTTAACATAATAGTTTCTAGTTCCATCAGTTTTCCTGCAAATGATAAAATAATTTCATTTTTCTTTATGGCTGAACAAAACTCCATTGAGCATATATAGCACATTTTCTTTGTCCATTCATCCGTTGACGGACACCTAGGCTGGTCCCACAGTTTGGCTATTGTGAATTGTGCTGCTATAAACAATGGTTGCGCATGTATCACTGTAGTAAGATGACTTTAATTCTTCAAGGTAAATACCAAGAACCGGTATAGCTGGGTCGTATGATGATTCCATGACTAGTCTTTTGAGAAAAACTCCTGATTTCCATAGTGGTTGTACTAATTTACAATCCTACCAGCAGTGTAAAAGTGTTCCTTTTTCTCCACATCCTCTCCAGCATTTATTGTTGTTTGTATTCTTGTTGACTGCCATTCTGACTGGTGGGAGATGAAATTTCAGTGTAGTCTGGATTTTCATTTCCCTAATTGCTAATTATATTGAACATTTTTTTCATATGTTGATTTTTATATAATAAAGTAAAACGCAGACATGCTTCCCAAGTCAAATCTACAAAACAAAGTATATTGAGAGCCATGCACTGTTCTGTTTATCTGCATATCCTCTACATTGTTCCCACACTTCCTCATAGATATTGTTGAAATTAAAAAGAATTTTAATAGAAGTGTACATGTGTTCTTTTGTCCATATCACTTCCATTCTTAGATAAATAGTGGATGTTTTTCAGTTTAACAACATGTTCCAGAGAGATTTCACCATCTTAAAAAGCAGAGATACTGATCATTCTCTTCTTTTTCTTTCTTCCTTTTTTCCCCCTCTTCGGTACCAGGAATTGAACCTAGGAGCACCTACATGGTGAACCAATCCCCAGCCCCCCCCTTTTTTTTCTTTAATTTTTAATGCTGAGATGGGGTCTTACTGAGCTGCTTGAGTCCTTGCTACATTGTTGAGGCTGGCCTCAAATTTGCAATCCTCCTGCCTCAGCTTCCCAAGCCACTGGAATTATAGGTGTGCACCATGGTGCCTGGCTGTTCATTCCTTTTTATAGTTATATAGTATGGATGCACATAATTGAGAAAAACCAGTCTCTTATTGGTGGATTACTTTCATACAATATTAGAAGTAGAGTTGCGATGAATATTCTTGTGTACATCTTTTTGTATTTTTGCCTATACATCTTTGGACTCCCTCTTCTCTATTTTCACCAAATGTTGAAAAATTTTGCCTTGTTCCTTCCAATATTTCCCTCCTTTTTTGGAATTTCTGTTTGTTTCATTCCTAATGTCCCTGGTCTGCTTGATTTGGATCCTATTCCCAGCAGTTCTGTTTAGGAAGGGACTTTATATTAACAGGAATCTCGGGTTGATTAGTTTCAAGAGATCACAAGGACCCAGGTTGTCTAGCACTGTCCAGCCTTCCTGACCCTACGTACCTGCACTCACTCACAAATTGGAAGTTTTATTGAGCCTTCCCAGTCTGGGCTGTCATCCTCAGGGGAGTCTTCTGGGCCTCCTGTGAGCACTGTTTGTGTGTGTTCTCTACAGTTGGAAGAATCATAAAGGGTCATGGGCAATTGCCGGCCTTTCCCCTGCTTTCCACACATGGCAACTGATGCCATGCAGGTCTTGTTGCTCTCGGTGATCGTCCCCCTGGGTCAATCACCCCGGGGGACATGGGAACATTTTGCTTCTAGTTTGGTCAATGATATTGTTCATCAGCTCTTTGGCTTTATTGTTAACTTTACTCTTAGTTAGAAAAATGCCAATTAAACTCAATCAAGAATATATAGGAAATTGGGCTGGATCATTGGCTCAGGCATTAGAGTGTTTGCCTGGCATATGCAAGGACCCAGGTTCAAACCCCAGCATCACATACACAACTAAGTGTCAGAGAAACAAAAACCAAATGAAAAAAATAAATAAAATCGATTCTCTCTCTGTCTTAAAATGTGTGTGTGTGTGTGTGTGTGTGTGTGTGTGTGTGTATTCATGCCAAGCATGGTGGTGCATGCCTGTAATTCCAGCAACTCAGGACACTGAGGTAGGAGGATTACAAGTTCAAGCCCAGACTCAATGACTTACCAAGGCCCTAAGCAACTTAGTGAGACACTGTTTCAAAATAAAAAAGAAAAAGGGTGAGGGATGTGGCTCAGGGGTAAAATACCCCTGAGTTCAATCTCTGGTATCCCCCAAAAATAATATATAGGAAATCTTCATATATTCCTACACATTTTTTCAGTTTTACATTATATCAAGATTAAAATTACCAAAAACTTGAACCAAGATCTATTTTTTTTTTTTTTTTTTACTATACAGCTTGGCAATGCTGCAAATGTTTGAAAACACAGGCTTTTGACAAGGCTGTGAGAAAAGAGCTCCTCTAACACATTGCTAGTGGGAATATAAACAGGTGTAACCTCTGTGGAAGGCAATTTGGCAAAATATAGCCAATTTTAAATGTATGCAGCAATACAACTTCCTGTAATTTATCCTAAAGATGTACTTGCATCTATGTGAGATGAACATTGTTATTCTTGCAGCACTGTAAGTAATAGCACAAGTTTGGAGACAACCCAAATGTTCAGCAGTAGAGACTAGCTCAATAAATTATGCCTTGTCATTTTAATGGAAAGAATTAAGTCACCCTCTGTACATGCAGAAACAAAGTCTGTAAAATACTATTACAGATAGGTACAGACGAATGAATACATATCATTTTGTAAGAACAAAAATGAGAGAATAAAAATCTATATTAAGGGCTGGAGCAGTGGCTCGGTGGTGGAGCTTTTGCCTGGCATGCACAAGGACCTGGGTTTGAGCCCCAGCACCACATACACAACCAAGTGTCAGAGAAACAAAGGTCAGATGGAAAAATAAATAAAATTGCCTCTCCCTTTCTCTTTGTCTCATTCTCTCCCTCTCTCTCTCTCTTTCTGAAAAAAGAACAAACAGGGCTGGAGCAGTGGCTCAGCAGTTTCAGCGCTTGCCTGGCAAGCATGAAGACCCGGGTTCAAACCCCAGCACCACGTACACAACTGAGTGTTGGAGCAACTAAGGCCATGTGAAAAACTAAATAAAGTTGTTTAAAAAAAACAAAAAGAACAAACAAAAAAATATTCATTTTTCTGTATATTTGGTTAAATATATTCTGGGTAAAAAAGCATACAAAACTAGTAATCAGTTACTGGCTAGGAGTGGAGCATAGGGTGTGGGGTGTCTTGGAGCCAAAAGTGAGAAGGAAATTTTCACTGAGAACTTTTTATAGTATTTTGATTGTTGAACCATGTGAATGCTTTATCTAATAAGAATCATAAAAATACTTAAAAATTGGAAGCTTAGAAGGAATATACTTTTAATCAATGTATTTGTTAGCATTAGAATCTAGACTTTCCTTTAAAAGGGAGTCACACATTGTCACATACTCCAAGTCCTGGGTGTGATGTGGCTGTGTCTGAGTTCCTCTGAGAAGCAAATGTAACTTTATAAAAGCTCAGCTTTTCCAAACTTGTGTAGTGAAAGCAGAGTCAGATTTCTCTGGGTTATGATAGCCAGCTTCGTCACGTGAGGGTAGAGGCAGATTTGGGGAGACCACCGAGAGAAGCTGGAATGATTTCTTAACCTGTTTGGATTGCTATAGCAGAATACATTAGTCAGGGTGGTATAAACCATTGCAACTTATTTCTCACAGTTCTCTGGAAAGGCGTTAAAGAGAAGGCTGGCAACTAACTTTTGCCCCTCACATCGCATGATTAATTTTTAAAATAAAAGTGGAAATGGCAAGTGGCATCAACAGGCATCACAGAGAGTTAGCTAGTGATCTGCTAGAAGACTCCTCTGGTGATGGCCCCCATGAGAAAGGAAGAGGAGGGAGCTGAGCACAGAGCAGCCACCTTCCCTGCCCAGCTAGCCCCCTGGGATCTGCCCTTCTCCGGAGCTCCCTAGCCTTGGCTGCAATGGCCAAGGCCACCATTGTGCCCAGCTCCAGGTGGTGCTGTGCATGTGGATTCTATGTGCAGGCACAGAGCCCAGGCCCATAACTGGGCACAAGAACATAGGGGCTGGTTGTGTGGAACTTCTGTGTGTGTTTGTCTTATTGCCTCGGCTAGACTGGACTACTAGTGGGATGGGACATGTTTACACACTTTTTTAAATATGTAAAACCACCTCGCACTAAGTTCAGTTTGATAAATATTTGCTGATGGATGGCAATCCAGAAATGGGGTCATTAATCCTGAATTGCGGAAAAAAAATGGGCTATTCAATCTCATAAGAGCATCTATTTTAAAGTTAAGCAAACCTGATTCTGTCCAACTTTGGCATCTAGAGCTAGCATCAAATGTTTAGAAATGTGACCTTTCTCCACACAGGCTGTCTCCAGCAGCTGCACAATGTGACCCAGGGCAGCTTTCTGCCTCTGCTACTAGTGTCAGTTTCCTCTTCCCTAAAAGGGTTCGGTAATGGCAGGGGTTTCACGAGCCACAGGCACAACTGACGCAGTCTGCAAAACCCAGAGTGGGACTTGGATTAGTCATGCTCATAACCACTGTTTACACAGCCTCAGAGCCAGCCAGGCTCACATGTCCCTCAGAGGCCCACAGCATTTCTCTGCATGATTTTTTTAAGGCACAAAACCTGAAACCCATACTCAAAGATTTCTCCTCTAATGTAAGAGTTTGAGTAGCTAAATGACACTTGACTGAGCCCTCTCAAGCCTGCCTACCTTGACTAAGTCACGAGCAAACCGTTAAGAAGACTTTTAGTTACACTCCTGTCATTATCTAGGTGCCAGAATCAACTGGAAATGACTGCAAACAAAATAAAGCAAAACACAAACAAAAACAAAGCAAAACAAAAAAAAGCAATGATTTAAGAAATGAAG
This sequence comes from Aplodontia rufa, assembly GCA_004027875.1. Taxonomy (NCBI): domain Eukaryota; kingdom Metazoa; phylum Chordata; class Mammalia; order Rodentia; family Aplodontiidae; genus Aplodontia; species Aplodontia rufa. Next base: position 7,567 of record PVKS010006304.1, read on the forward strand.
GACTAACTGGTAACTTGGGGTGAGGGGCGAGCTGATTATTTCTCTGTGCTCCATTTTGTCATTTGTAAATTGCAGGAGAGGAACAATGTGGACTGCCCCGCCATCCACATCCATGAACTTTCCCTGTGCCTGTAGCATGGACAGCTGAGGCTGGTCATTGGGGGCATTGTCCTTGGAAGGGTTAGTTTCCATGAGATGGCTTTAGACTAGTCCCTTCCTGCTCTCTGGCTTCCTGTCTCTGCATGTGATCACTCTTGCCCTTGCCATTGAGGTGCCATCTACCGTGGACCCTAGGCAGAGCCAAGCAGAAGCCGGGGCCTTTGATCCTGGATCCGCAGAACTGTGAGCTGAGGAATTGCTCAGCCTCAGGTACTGTTAGGGCAGTGGAAAAAAACACTGATGTCACCTGCGGATACAGACCTCCCCAATCCTGCCCTTCCTGGTTCTCAACATGGAGGGGCACATGGCCCAAGCCAGGTGTCCTGTGGATGGTGGGACAGGGACATCTTCTGGGTCTGGAATTGTTCCCATGACACAGTCCCCAAGCCCTCTGCTTCCTGATCTAATACTCTAAATTAAAATTTATTCTTATGTTGCGAGAGAACTTTGGGGCAAAGACCCAAAGTCCAAATGCCTGGGGTGACAGGCACACTTCTATGTCTTCAGCTCACAAGGAGGGCAGGAGGGCTGGGCAGTAGTGGGAACCAAGCTCTGTCTCAAGAAGTGTGAGCCAGGGCAGAGTCCTGGCTCTACCCTCAATTCACAGTGACCTTAAATCAGTCCCCTGTGTCATACCCTTGGTTTCCTCATCTGTGTGGTAAGCCGGTAGACAGGAGAGCCCAGGTCCCCACCGAGCCTAAAATTCAAGGATGTTCTCTAGCAGGTCTTTCATTCCCTCTACATCCTATCAGTCTGATTCCTTTCCCTTTCTTGCAGATGGGAGACCTCAATTCTTTTTCTAGATGGTCTTAGCTATTTATCTGATCTGGGACAGTTTCTTCAACAGACATGGAGGGATTTGACAATGTCTAAGGATTCGCTCAGTTCTGATTGCTGGTCTTCCTGGGATTGTGTGGAGTAAAGTCCTGTACACTGGGCAGCAGGTAGTGCCAGATTTTCTAAACTAGGGCTCCTCTCTTTACCGCTCCATGGGAACTCACCCTTCAGGTGCCCCAGCCAGTCTTCCCTATAGACCCATCACAGCTTGTGGCCATGGCTTAGGTGAAGATCCACAGTCAGACCCTGTTGTGATAGCCTCCATTGTGTCAGCTTGAGTGAGCAGCAGTCTCCACTTATTCAAACACTAGTCAACACATTGCTGTGAAGGTATTTCCTAGATTAGAACCTATAATCACTCAACTTTAAGTAAGATAGATTACTTTAGATAATCTGATTTTTACAGATGAAAGTCTTGGAAACAGGGTCTCCCCTGTGGGAGAAGAAACTCCACCTGTGGTCAGCAGCTTCAGCCCTCTTCACAGAGCTCCAGCCTGTCCTTCCTGGCAGCTGCCCTGTGGATTCTGGACCCACCCTGCTGGCCCCTACAATTGTGGAAGCCAGTTCCTTGCAATTGCCTCAGCGCATACCTCCCGCTGGCGTGTTCTCTCTCTCTCTGTCTCTCTCTCTCTCTCTCTCTCCACCCTGACAGTTTAATACAGTAGATAAGAAGTAGATAAGAAGCATTCCAATCCAATCTGTATCCTCCAGGTTATTTCTGGAAAATATGAAGCATGGTGCTAAGAGTAAGCTGGTATGGGGTGGAGGGAACCCATGCACCCAGATAAACGAATATTGGTGAAAAGTACATGGAACACATATGTTATGATTTGGATAAATGGTGTCCCCCAAAACTCAATATGTGAGACAATGCAAAAAAAGGTTGTGGTGGAATGATTGGGATTAATCGGCAGCTGAAGGCAGGTAGGGTGTGGAGGAGGTGGGTTATTGTGAGTGTGCCTATGGCCTACACATTTTTTATCGAGTGAATGCAGTCTCTCTCTCTCTGCTTCCTGGAGCCATGCCTGATCCACTTCCCTCTGCCACACTCTTCCTCCACGATGTTCACCCTCACCTTGAACCCCAAGGAATAGAGCTGGCTATCTATGGACTAAAAATCTCTCAAACTATGAGCTCCTAAATAAACTGTTCCTCCTAAAATTGCTCTTGTTGGGCTGGAGCGGTGGCTCGGTGGTTACAGTGCTTGCCTGGCATGTGCAAGTACACGAGTTCAAACCCCAGCACCACGTACACAACCAAGTGTCTGAGGAATGAAAGTTGTGTGAAAAACTAAATAAAAATTGCTTCTCTCTCTCTCTTTCTCTCTCTCACTGTCCCCTCTTTCTTTAAAAAAAAATTGCTCTTGTTGCCATCCATTTGCCTTCAAAGACCACAATAGCATTGTTTTTAATAGCTGAGTAGAATTCTATTTGTGTGTGTGTGTGTGTGTGTGTGTGTGTGTGTGTGTGTGTATGTATCAGAGCTTTTGGATTCATTCATCCATCAAGGGGCATCTGGGTTGATTCCATAATTTAGCTATTGTAAATTGAGCTGCTATGAACATTGATTTTGCTGTGTCACTGTAATGCATTGATTCTAACTCCTCTAGGAAAATACCCAGAAGAGGAATAGCTGGGTCATATGGTGGATCCATCCCTAATTTTTTGAAGAGTCTCCACACTGCTTTCCAGAACAGCTGGACCAGTCTGAAGTTCCACCAACAGTGTGCTAATGTTCCTATCTCCCCACAACCTCTCCATCATCTGTTAATGTTTATATTTTTCATCTTTTCCAGTCTGACGGGAGTGAGATGAAATCTTAATGTAGTTTTGATTTGCATTTCTCTGATTATTAGTGATTTAGAACACTTTCTCATATAGTCATTAACTTGCTCAATTTCCTTTGTTGAGAAGTTTCTGTTTAGCTCTCTGGCCCATTTATTGATTGGATTGTTTGTGTTTTGGATACGAAGGTTTTTTTTTTAGTTCTTTTTAACTTTTAGATATTAGTCCCATGTCAGAGGAATCACAGGCCATAATTATCTCCCATTCTGTAGGTTCTCTCTTGACAGTTTTGACCAATTCCTTGGCTGAGCAAAAGCTTTTTAATTCAATGGCATCTCACTCATTAATTCTTGACTTTAATCCTTTTGCTTTGGGGGTCTTATTGAGAAAGTTGTTGCCAATTCCCATATACTGAAGTGTTGGTCCTAATTCTTCTTCTAGCAGTTGTATGGTAGCTATTTAATTCCTAGTTCCTTGATGCATTTTGATTTGATTTTGTGCAAGGTGAGAGATAAGGATCTAATTTCAGCTTCTGCAGATGGTTGTCCAGTCTGTCAGCACCATTTGTTGAATAGGCTGTCTTTCCTTCATGTTCTATTTGACCCCTTTGTCCCCTTGTCAAATATCTGATGTTTAAAGATTTGTGGGTTTGTCTCAGAGTCTGCTGTTCTATTCCATAGGAATGAACTATTTTGATAGCAGTACTATGCTTTTTTGTTACTACAGCTCTACAGTATAATTTTAGATCTGGAATTGCAAAACCACCTATTTGTCCTTCTTGCTTAGTAATGTTTTGGCTATTCTGGGTTTTTTGTTGTTCCAAATGAATTTGGATATAGAATTGCTTTTTCTATATCTGTAAAGAATGACTTTGGTATCTTGATGGGGATTGCACTGAATCTGTATAGCGCTTTTGGAAGAATGGCCATTTTAATGATATTAATTCTGTCTAACCAAGAAGATGGAATTTCTTTCCATCTTCTCAGGTCTTCTTCAATGGAGTTCAGCTATTAGAAACACTATTATGGCCTTTGAAGGTAAATGGATGGCAATGGAAGAAATCGTGCTGAGCAAAATTAGCCAAACCCAGAGACTCAAAGGTCAAATGTTTTCCCTCATTTGTGGAGGCTAGAGCAAAACCCAGGCTTGGGTAAAAGGTAGTCAAGTTCTTGTACTAGAACCACCAAAGGGACAGCAACATATAATCTAGGGGAACCATAGCTTTGTTGTGGGGAGGGGAAGGAGGAAGGTGTGGGGGAGGGGAGAGGCAGGGAGGATAGGGAGGGATCTAGGGAGACAATCAACAATGTAGCATATGCTCTTTATCCTCCTGAGAAGCCAAATAATACTTATATAATCATTTAATTCTGGAAAATTCATATTCTTATGTACATACTTATATATGTAGATATGTACATATATATGGACATTTATAGCTGTTATGGGGGAAATAAAGATGAATCAGGAGACTGGGGTGTGGGCAATGTGGGGGTGACTCTGGATTAGGATCAAATGCATATCATATTGTTACTTTATATGCATGTATGATTGTACAACTCCTTAATTAAAAAAAGAGAAAAATGAATTTTAAAAAATACTGTTGGTGGGTCTTTTAGTCACAGCAACAAAATTGCTAACTAAAACAGCATCAGGGTTTACCCTGTGTCTTCTGCTTCCGTACAATCCAGAGCGTGAGGTTCAGGGATTGCTCGATCACAGTGAGCACAAGACTCCCTGGTATGCAGCCTTGAAAGAGGGCTGGGCCAGCCAGTGCCAGAACCCCTGGGCCTGCTCACAGAGGGCAGCTCTTCCTCCTATTTGGCGCATCCATTTTCTTCTGGCCTCTGAGCTGTGCTGACAGGAAGAGGGACTCCTGCTTCATAAAGGAGCATCTCATTGCCCAACGCAACATCCAGCCCCATAGCTGGGGCAGCTGCCAACTGCTGTCTGAGTCTGGTAGGTGGCATCTGCTCAGGCCACCAAGTGGTAAGGAGTGGCTGGCCTCTCCACTGGCATCTTGTGCACTCCAGTACTAACTCATCTTTCTCTTCCACAGCTGGAGACCAGGCAAGGGGAGCTCAGCTCTAGGCAGGAGAAAGTGCTGACCCTTGGATGTCCTTGGGTACCTGCCCTCAAGGCTGGCTGGGGCGGTGCCTCAGTGATAGAGCACTTGCCTGGCATGTGTGAGTACCCGGGTTCGAACCCCAGGACCACATACACGCCTGTGTGTTGGAGAAACAAAAACCAGATAAAATAAATAAATAAAATTGATTCTCTCTTTCCCTCCCATCTTTAAAAAAAGAAGCATTAATATTTACCTTTTGACATTCAAAAGGAGAGTGTTATGCCTTTTTTAATATATAATTGAGATACAATAAGCTGCATATATGTAAAGTGTACAATTTGATGAGATTTGAGCCAGGTACACATCTGTGAAATGGGCCTCACAATCCAGACAGCAAACACATCCCCCACTTAGTTCCCAGGCAACTCCTGGTTTGCATTCAGTCACCATGGATTAATTTATATTTTCCCAAATTTTATGTCAAAAAAACCTTACAATATTTACACGTTTCATTTGGATAATTCTTACATATGATTACTTTGAGACTCATTTGTGTTTTTGCATGATTGTTTCTTTTTCTTTTTCTTTCTTTCTTTTTTTTTTTTTTTGTTGTTAACAGGGATTGAATCCAGGGGTGCTTAACTACTGAGCCACATCCCCAGCTCTTTTTACTTTTTATTTTATTTTAAGACAGGGCCTCACTAAATTGCTGAGGCTGAGTTTGAACCTCAATCTTCCATCAATCTCCCGAGTCGCTGGGATTACAAGCATTCACCACCACATTGAGCTAGGTCATATCTTTTTATTGCCAAGTAATGTTCCATTTTATGGATATAACAGTTTGGCATTTGATTATTTCCAGTTTTTAACTATTATAAATAGAGACACTGTGAATGTTTGTGTAAAAGTCTTTGTATGGATATATGCACTCGTTTCTCATGGGGACATGCTTAGGAATGGAATGGCTGGATCATATCATAGGTATGTTTTTGTCTTTTTAAGAAATTGCCCAACTGTTTTACAAAGTAGCTATACCATTTAATAATCTCACCAGCAGGCTCTGTGAGTTTCAGTGGCTCCAGATCCTCACCCACACTTAATATGGCCATTCTCTATCATTTTAATTCTCTATCATTCATCATCATTTCCAGTTGCACTTCCCTGGTGGTTCAAATTAAGATTTATAACAACACCTACTCAAGCTAGCTTGGATATTTCTTTTCTTCATCTTCTTCATCTTTTTGTTTTTAATTGGAGATTGAATCTGAGGGGTACTTAACCACTGAGTTACCTCCCCAGCCCTTTTTATATTTCATTTTGAGACAGGGTCTTGCTAAGTTGCTGAGGCTGACTTTGAACTTGTGATCCTCCTGCCTCAGCCTCTGGAACTGCTGGAATTATAGGCCTGCACCCCCGTGCCTGGTTAGTCTGGATATTTCTTTCAAATTTTCTTTTGTCCTGAAGGGAAATACCACAGTGGTTAGAAAATGGGCCTGGCGTATGCACAATGACATATATGCAAGGTTATTCATTGCAACATCATTTATAATAGCAGAAAAATGAAAGACTTAAGTGTCCTTTAGTGGAGTCCTGATCGAATAGACTATGGTTTTGAACTAGTCAGGGTTCTTCATAGGATGGATACGCCTATGCATGCATGTATAAGGAATTGTCTCTGTAATGGAGAGGGCTTGGCAAGCTCAAAATCTGATGGGGAAGCCAGCAGGCTGGAGACTCGAGAAGGAGTTGCAGTTCAAGTCCAAAAGCATTGAGGCTGCTGATGTTGTATTCAAGTCTGAAGGCTGCCGCTACCAGAGTTCTCTCCTGCTTGATGAGTTCAACCTTATATTCTATGCAGGTCTTCAAATTGTTGAATGAGGCCCGTCCACATTATGGAAGGCAATCTGTTTACTAAAGTTCACTAATTTAAATATAAATCTCATCCAGAAACACCCAGAATAGTGTTTGGCCAAATACAATGCCCATGCACCCTGTGACCCAGTCAAGTTGGTACAAAATTACCCATCAAGTGTATAAATAGAAAATTATGCAGCCATTACGAAAGAAAGGCAGCTCTATAAGCACTGAGATGGAGTTATTGCTAAGATATATTACTAAGTGAAAAAGAAATAGAAAAGCGTGTAAAATATGCCACCATTACAAAAAATTTAAATATCTTATGCTGTTATTATGGCTGTAAGAAATTGCTATGAGGAAAGAGGAGGTTACCCTTGAAGGAGAGATGCAAGAGGATAGGAAATAGAAAAGAAAGGTTTCTTTTTTATTTCACTCTATATCCTGGTTTGTTTGTTTTTTCAGGGCTGAGGACAGAACTCAGGGCCTTGCGCATGCTAGGCAAGCGCTCTGCCACTGTGCTAAATCCCTAACCCCTACTCTATATCCTTTTGCATTTTTGAAATGCTATGGCACGTGCAGAAGCAGCCTTGGCTGCACACCCCAGCTCCACACCCCAGAGATGTGCTCCAATGGTACAGGCTTGGGGCAGCCATTTTGGAGCAAAGGCAGTGTCCGCTGGGGATGGGCAGGAATGGTGGCCAGGTCAATGCTCCTGAGTAGTGTGAACAGGACTTAAGAGTGTGGCCCACCCCTGTGTTGTGGGACTTACAACTTATGCCAGTAATTAGGGGGAGACGTAGCTGGAGCTCCGAGGAGGATGAAGGGGCTATGAGTGTCAGAATGAGGCCGTGGAGCCCCAGGGCCTCACCACACAGTGCCTGTTGCTTTGCTTCCAGTTTGGGCTGCTCACTTCTTGGCTTGAGGTTGGGGAAGATGACATAGATCCCCAGACCTTGAACTTCATCCAGAAAAACCTCATCCTGACCACAGACTACACCCTGCCATGACCTTCTGGGTTTGCAGATCTGTGTAAAGAGACCTCCTTCTCCCAGGGGCCTGCAGAGGAAATCCCTGCAATGGGAGGAGAGGTGAACCTCCACGTTCCCAGCTCTTTTTGTTGTTCTTGTTGTGTTGTTTTGTTTTGTTCCTAGCTCTTTAAGATTCTGACACCACAGAAGCTGCACTTTGCCTGGGGAAGAAAAAAAAGGCCAACATGTGTTGCAAACTCCACATCTGGTAGTAGTTAACGGCATGCTGACATTCAGTGCGTAATTCCAAATCCCTCCAGCCTTCAGTCCTCTTTCCCAGGCTCCTATCACCCTTCCCCCTTCTTCCTCTTCTCCTGCCCTCCCCACAGCCCCAGCTCCAGATGGACTCCCTTCTCTGCCTCCCAATCTCACCCAGCCCACCCTGCCCACTCCTTTGATGGCTTTACCAAAGCTGCCAGCAGAGATCCAAGGCCAGCTGCCTCTCACTCACCCAACCCAGACCTCCCTTTGAAGGAGGACTTTGGTTTCTGTTTGGTGGAGTTTCTTGTTTGGGGGTGGGGTGGTAGGGAATTCTTTAATAGAGTTTTCTTTTTTCCCCTTCTTTTCCTGAAACAAGCATTTTATGGTTCAGGACCCTGCAAAGAATCAACCACTGACTCCCAATAGTGTCAAAGGGAAAAGTTAATAGAGGATGTTGTCCCACTGATTTGGCAGTCTTTAAAAATGCAACAGCCTTTCTTTTTTCAATGGAACCTAAACTAAATTCTTATTTCTTTTCTGCACCCTTTCAAGGGGCGTAAGCACATTTCTGTGTGGCTTTGAGAAAGTGCAGCTTGGATCTTCACTCGGTTGCATCATATTGTCAGGCACCACGTTCCAAAAGACAAACACCATGGAGGCCTCATCGAGCTTCCTGGTTAGGAAACTGCTGTGTGACTTACATGCTTGTGCCCCTCCTGTGACAATGTGTAAGGACCTCCTCTAGTGCCTGATTCTTTCTGTGTTATGACCAAAAGTCACAGAGTTCCTTGACCACTCTGTGACCCAGCCAACTGTAGGCTTTTCCCAGCATGCTTAAACCCAATTCACAGCCTTCTACATTCCCAGGCAGCAATAAAGATGTTCAGGTTGTTGACCAAAGTACTGAGAGAAGCTGGCTCTGGCTTTGAACACAAATTCCCTGAATCCTCCTCTGACCCCACACCCTTGCTGCAGACATGCTCAGGTAGAGCATCCCCTTCTTCCTGCTCTCTGGCCGATCTGTCAGGAGGTTCAGCAACAGCACTCTGGGAAGTAAGCTTCTCTAATAAATGTATGGCTGATTCCCCTGAGGTTCAGTCCTTATTTCTTTAGAATCCCTTCTGGGTAATTTGGGGTCTTCCCTCACTGCCATTTTGGGGTCCTTCCAGCAGTGGGTTTGCAAAGAAGTCCTCAAAATGAGCTAATCAACTCCACATCCCTGCAGAGCTTTCCTGCTCAGGACGGAACTAAGGGATCTGCTATCCATGCCTGCCTGATGTGTAGGCAAGCACCCCAGAGCCAGTTCAGAGGTTCTTCATGCCACACACTCAAGCCAGAGGAACCCTCTAGTGCCTCTGTCCCCTCATCTCCTGCTTCCACCAACAAGGATTACCTCCAGGGTATGCTTTACAAGTGTCATCTTCCCTCCATCTCCACTGCCACCTCTCCACCCCAAGCTGCCATTTCTGTTACTCAGAGTTTGCAACTGCTTCCTGACTTGTCCCTCTGCATTTGCTGGTGGCAGAAAAATCCATGGGAAAGTTCCTTATTTTTCCCCTCTTTGATTCATTATGCCTCCCCCATATCATTTTCCAAGCAGGTAAACAGGTTTTATAAGCCCACATTCCTGGAATTATAGAGAGGCCGTAAAGCAGTCGTTGCAATGTTTCTGCAATTGCAGAAGCCTGAGTCAGACATGACTTTTCACCAGGTGCCCTACTGAGGGTGGACACAGCAGCAGGGTCAGAAATGAGGTTTTCCCACACTGGGAGGCAAGAGAGTTCTGTGGCTTCAGAGAGCAGTGAGGAGCCTGGCTACGGCTCCAGGTAAGAGGCCTTAGAGGTGCCCACATCAGAGGTTGGCAGCATGGGAAATTAAGGAAGGGGACTTCGCCTGCAGCCAAGACAGGCACTGGTGCCAAATAAGGATTCTCTTGTCATCTGAAAGGCAAAAGCATCTTTATAAGGAACTTTCAGGGGCTTAAGGCAAAATTAGGCTGAACTCCTGGAAATAAAGTGATGTTTCCTAAGAACCTAAATTTGGACCTGTCACACACTTAGGGGGACCAGTTGTCCAGGTACTTCCCAAGAACACAGGATTTGCTAAGACTGAGAAAACTCTACTAATCTGGGATAGTTATTCACCTTAAAGGAGGCTCCAGTTTGTAAAATTAGATCATGATCTGTTCCTTATTCAAATCAAACTCCTTCCCACGGCCTCCAGACCCCTTTGTGGTCTGGATCCTGCCCCCTCATTTTCCCATTTTGCTCGCTACCCCTCTACCTCGCTCCTTCCCATCCGGTCACCATGACTCCACTCTGCCATCAACAGCCCCAGTTTACTCCAATTCTCAACCTTTTGCCTCTGTTCCTTCTGTCTGGGTCACTTTCATCTCTTTCTTCTGGTTCTTCCCAATATCACCATCTTCGTCCTACAGATCACAGCTCATGAGCCACCTCTCCCCAACTTCTCTAAAGCAGCTTCCCCATCGTGGCTCTTATCACTTTGTGTACTTGTCCATCTGCACCTCAATAGGGAAGCTCCAGAGGAGCAGGAGGAACCCTGTTCAAGAGTTGGTGCTTGTTAAGTACTCATTGCCTGGCCAACTGCAAAGAAAAAAAAAAAAGACTAATGCTTATTTTGGTGGATCAAATAAAAATCAGTCATTCAGCCTGCTTTGCACAGGGGTTTATTAGAATAAATACTACTTTCTTGGTGAACATTATAGCCAATCTCCTTTTGCTTCAATCCTCTTCTGAAATTTGCTTTCTAGTCTCTATACCAAATGTAATGAACCTATTGTAGGTGAGACAGTAAAGAAAAAAGAAAGAAAAGAGCAATGGAGCAGAAAGCACAAAGTTGGTTAAATTTAAAATTAAAAAGAAAAGTCAGAGGGTTGGGGATTTAGCTCAGTGGCAGAGCGCTTGCCTAGCACGCGCAAGGCCCCGAGTTTGGTCCTCAGCCATGAAAAAAAAAAAGTCAGGCACACGTGAACGCCTATAATCCCAGGAACTCGGAGGCTGAGGCAGGAGGATTACAAATTCAAAGCCAGCTTCAGTAACTTAGCAAGGCTCCCAGAAACTTAGCAACAACCTGTCTCAAAAGAAAATTTACAAAGGGCTGGGGATGTGGCCAGTGTGGTAAAGCACTCCTGGGTTCAATGCCCAGTAGCCCCCTCAAAAAAAAAAAAATCAACCAAGACTAAGTTCAGCAAAACCATAATAAAACTTTTTTCTTAATTTTCTTATTACAAGATTAAGATTATCAACTTGGATTTTTAAATATCCCTCTGCAGGGCTGGAGTGGTGGCTCGGTGGTCATTGTGCTTGCCCGGCATGCCCAAGTACACGAGTTTGAACCCCAGCACCACGTACGCAACGATGTCTCAGAGCAACTAAAATCACATGAAAAACCAAATAAAAATTGTTTCTCTTTCCCCCCCCCCCTCTCTCTCACTGTTCCTCTGTCTTTAAAAAAAAAATCCCTCTGCATACCCTTTATGTGGGACATAAGGGGATCATAACATAATGGTAAAAGATTTAATCTGCTGGGAAGATGTAACAGTTCTACATCAGTACAGAATCTATTTTAAAAACCTCAAAATGTGTAAAGCATACACATGAGAACTACAGGCAGTAATTTAAAAATTCACCATAACGGTGAGAGTTCTTGATATATCTCCATTATATATGAAAATGTCAAGGGACTGGAGCGGTGGCTCAGCGGTTTCGGCGCTTGCCTGGCAAGCACGAGGACCCGGGTTCAAACCCCAGCACCACGTACACGACTAAGTGCTGGAGCAACGAAGGCCATGTGAAAAACTAAAAAGTTGTTTCTCTCTTTAAGAAAATGTCAAGCACAAAAACAATGAGAAATGTAATCCACAAGTGTGTTTTAACACAATCGCTCAGTGAGGGAAACAGTTCTCCGGTCATTCGCCCTTCTGCACATCTCGTGTGGGTAGCTTTTGTTCTGGATGACCAATCCAAGGAGGCTGCTGCCGCGAACACCATGGCATAGGATTCAAGACAACCTGGTGTATTAAACTGTTATGAATGCATGTTTTAAGAACCCTCTCGGAAGATGACAGAACTCCCAGAGCTAAGAAAGCTTGATAAATCTTGGATTAGCTCTATTTTGTAAAAAATGAAGCTAGTTTCTTTGTGCAGCAACCCTTCCCATACCACCGGGACACTCAGAGACGGAGGAGATGCCTATGTGTTAGATCTCAATCCTACACCCAAAAGTTCATCCTTAACTGACTGGAGCAGGAAACCTGAGGTGCCCTTCTCCTGTTGCCATACTTCAGGGAGGAGCATTGCCTAATGACCAGGCTTTGAATATAGGAAAGGAGACCTGCTAACAGCCCTCTGCCCCATATACCCATTTCCAAATCAGCACGATCGTATCATGGTAGTAATTTTACATGTCAACTTGACCAGACCATTGGATGCCCAGACAGCAGGTTAAATATTATTTCCAGGTGTGTCTGTGAGGGTATTTGCAGGAGAGATTAGCACTGGAACTGGTGGACTGAGTTAAGCAGATGGCCCTCCCCAGTGTGGGTGGGTACTATCCAATCTGGTGAAGGCCTGTGTCTTAGTCTGCTTTCTATTGCTGTATCAGAGTATCACAGACTGGGTAAATTATAAAGAAAAGATTTTTTTTTTTCTCAAAGTTCTGGAGGCTGGGAAGTCCAGGAGCCTGGTTGGTGCTGGCGTCTGGTGAAGGCCTTAACTTAGCAGGACTTCTGCTCTGACCAAAATTCCTCATGGACATATGTTCAAATGTAAAGGTTTTCTGCACCCATTATTGTATTCATTTGCTCTTCTGAACAAGGAGATTGGGGTACAGAGCTGAAGCCTATTGCTGTGCTTACCCAGCTATAAGCAGGAGAGGCTGGATTTTAGCTAGGGTTTCCTGACTTGAGGTCAAGTGCTTTTTCTGCTGATGTAAGTCATGTCAGCAAAGGAGATGCCTGTGAAGTGAGCAAGTACCCCCACCATTGGTGGAACCAGGATGTCTCTGTTTTCTACTGGTTTTCAGGAAAGGCAGAGGAAAGAAACTGGGAATGTTTGGCCTTAATCTTAAAAGATTCAATCTGAGGCATGTTTTGTAATCCATACTCGGTGAACTTCTAGAAAACGTTGACTTGCCTGATCCAACCTAACCATAGTTTAGTTTTTCGGTCTGAATGGAAACTATTCATTCAGTCACTCACTCATTTACTAGACTTATTTTGGACAGTGAATGAGACTTTGTCTCTGTTCCTGAAGAGTTTCCAGTCTTGTCAGGGCTGGCAGTAAAGTCGGAGGAAGAAATTTTGCAGATAAACCATTAGCTAACATAACATGGTATGTCCCCAACCACTGGGGTAGCATAATCCATAATTAATGAGATTGCACGGAGGTGGTGACAATGGAGACCTGACCTGGGTCTGTCGCAAAGTGAGCACGTACTCAGCTTCCAGGCTGCAAATGCCCAAGGTATAAAGTTCTGCTGGCTGTGCAGCAGTCAGGCAGACGAAGGTAAAGGGTGGCAAGTGGAATCTACCCAGCATCCTCAGCGTGACAGAGTGGGGAGGACCAGGCGGAGAGGGCACTGTTGAGTGAGAAAGCACACGGGTTAGGAGAGAGAAGCTAGTGTATCTCTGGGCCACTGCTTGCCTAGCATGCGCGAGTACACGAGTTCAAAACCCAGCACCACGTACGCAAAGTGTCAGACCAATGAAAGTCACATGAAAAGCTAAATAAAATTGATTCTCTCTCTCTCTCTCACTGTCCCTCTTTCCTTAAAAAAAAAAAAACAGCTAGTGTATCTCTAGAACTTCACCCTTTGAAGAAGGATGAGACAAGTCTCTCCAAGTACCTGCTGGACTCCTCAGCAGGTTCAGGAGTCCTCTGTCGAACAGCTGGGCAGAGAGTGGCTGCTTCAGTCAGAGCCACTGGGATATCCTCTGCTCTTCAGCAGGTCTAGTCCTCAGAGCTGTGACCCAACTAAAGATGTGCGGAAGCCTAGGGCCTGTGGATCCTAATTGGGAGCCAATGAGAGACAGCTTAGTGCTAAAAGCCACCCAATGGGGGAAGAGCAGAAGACCTATGCATCGTGACTCCTGTCCACGCTACAATAGATGTTAGTCTATTGTCCTAATATCATCTCACAAGTGCCATCAAAACATTGCAGTTTCCTAAGAGGACGATACAACCCTGCAATTCTTTGTTTGTTTTTAAATTTTTTATTATTGGTGCATTATAATTATATGTAAAAATGGGATTCATTGGTACGTATTTATACAAGCACATAATAAAACAATATAATTCAATGACCCTATAATTCTTGGCTTTATTGAACTATTTCCTCAGTTTGTCTGAGTCCCATATCGAACTGTACAACTCTGACTCGCAGAGAAAAGAAATTTTAAAATTTAAAATTTTGTGTGAGGTCAGTTTACTCTTCCTAACAAGCTATTTATCCATTGAGCACAAAGAAAATCCAAATGCTTTAGTGTGCTCAATAGATTCACCCTATGCAATAGTTTAAATTATTTCTTTAGACCATATTCGGACACATTTTTTGTACTTCAGTCCTTTTTATTTATTTAATTTTTAAAATTTGTTTAACTTTTATTTTAGAGAGAGAGAGAATTGACTTCATTTATTTTTTTCATCTGGGTTCTGTTTTTCACACACTTAATAGAGTATGTGGTGCTGGGGTTTGAACCTGGGTCCTTGCACATGCCAGGCAAGCGCGATCGCTGCTGAGTCACCGCTCCAGCCCCTTATTATTATTATTTTTTTTTATTTATTTGACACAGTCTTAAATATTGGAGGGAATCATTTTTACATATTCACGCATACATGGATATTGATAAGTTAAGGCCAGTCCTAGTCCAGGATCTCACCCCCTTATCCATTCTCGATCTCATGTCTCCTCTGTATTACCCCCATGCTGTAGATAGAAATGAGCATACGCATGTATATCGATTTTTTAAATTTCTGAGTTTCTCTGCCTGCCTGTGTAGAGTTTGGCTTCTCATGGGAGTCAAGTGTTCCCAGCCATATTGATAACCCCATTTTTCCTCCTATCCCTCCCTGCCTTCCTCCTTTCTCCCCCCACCATCCTAGTTATGGTTCCCCCAGCTTATGTGAAAATTTCAACTGTGATGGGTTTACTAATTAAACTTCACTAACCTTCATCCTATCTTATAAATGCTGTGATATCATTCTCTCTAATAGCAGATTAGAACTCCATTGTGTGTGTGTGTGTGTGTATATCATATGTATATATATATATATATATACAGTTTAAAAAGAGAGAGAGGGGGACAGTGAGAGAGAGAGAGAGAGAGAGAACCAATTTTATTTAGCTTTTCATGTGACTTTTCTCTCTCTAACACTTGCTTGTGTATGGGGTGCTGGGGTTTGAACCTGAGTCCTTGCGCATGTCAGGCAAGTGCCATAACCTCTGAGCCACCCCGCTCCAGCCCCTATACCATGATTTTTTAATCCATTCATCCAGAGAGGCAGACCCTTATTTTTTATTTTGAGACAGGCTCTTGCTGCTTTGCTGAGGCTGGCTTCAAACTTTCATTCTCCTGCTCCTTGCTCCCAAGTCAGTAGGATCACAACCATTCCCACAGCCTCCGACTAGACCATATTTTGACTTTTCATTGCTTAGCTTCTGGCAGGGTCACTCATGCAGTTTCATCTCTTTGGCATTCCATCCCCTCCTCCTGCCTCTCTGCAGGATGGCATCTGGGAAATGGGTTTACGGCAGAGGGATGGCCTTGGATCTGCAAGCCGTTCTGATCCTCTCTGGCCTGGTATGGCCTGCCTCCAATCCCCTGACTTCAACAAGGTGGGAACACAGGGCGCCCTGTAGAGCTGTGGCCAGGACAGACTCTGGCCTTTTTGCGGCCAGGTTTTGCTAACTCTGTTTATTTTGACAAGTCCTGTGCTGGGTGGTCTGTGACTGAGACCACACCCAGCCCTATGCCAAAGCCCTTGCCTTGGGGGCAGGCCCAGGGTTCTCAGAAGCCCCTTGTTACCCAGGAGTAGGGTCTGAGCTCTACTTTGGGGCTTCCTAGATGGGACTTTCACCCCTACCCCTTCTTCAGTCTACCTCAAACCCCCAGGCTTCTGACTAGGACACCCCAGAACTGATAAGTGAACTAGGGCCCAGGAGAAACCAGGCAGGATCAGCAGCTCCTGCTGGCTGCAGCCTGGGGGGGTAATTCTGGCACTTTTAAGAACACAATGTGCCCAGCTATGCATAGGCCTGAGTGCCAGGGGAAGGGAGGCCCCTGCCAGAGAAATGCCCTGCCCTAGTCCACTGACCAAGCCAGTGGATCACTCAACAAAAGCTTGTACCTCACACACCAGCAAAGCTGAGTCTCTCACACACATAAAACGGAGGGGAATAGGGGCCGAAATGGTGGCTCAGCGTTACAGCACTTGCCTGGCATGAGAGTTCAAACCCCAGCACACATACACAACAAAATGTCTGAGCAACGAAAGCTACATGAAAAATAAAATAAAATAATAAAATTGATCTGTCTTTCTCTCTCTCACCATCCTGTCCTTCTCTCTTAAAAAAAAAAAAAAAAAGGCAGGGGATGGAGGGGAGTTGACAGCTGGAAAAATATCAACATAAAGATCCGGCTAACTCTGCTGAACTTTGCACTTGGGCTTCAGAGTCCTGCTCAGGGCCTTGGAAGGTCCAAATCTGTCCTCTTGCAATGAACTCTTTCTTTTCAGAAGCTCAGCTCGCAGAGACAGCACCCCCTCTGCCCATTCTGTGACCTTTGTCACACTCCGTTGACATTTCTGAGCTCTGCCCTCTGCCTGCCCTGGGCCAGATTCTAAGAAGAAACAAGTGGGAAAGACTTCAGTCTTCCTAGCCTCCAGGGGCTCAGCCTCACAGGGGAGACAGACGTGCACAGCTAACTATAATTATAATCATTACTGTTTTCGGAATGCCTGTATGTGCCAAAATTTTTACACAGATTATATCTCTTCCTCCCAGTGACCACAGGGGTGCAGTAAGTGTATCTTCAAGTTATTGATGAGGAGCTGTCAAGACCACCAGATCCCAATGTAAGGTCGCCTCGTGCACAGCCTGGGCTCTCCACTGTCCAGTGTGGTCTGCAGCTCTGGGAAGGGTCTCTGCACATGCTCTGAGGCCTGAGCCAGTCTCCGCAGGTTCTCAGGCACAGTCCAGCACCAGCTCTGCCCTGCGCAGGAGTCAGAGCCTCTTGATTAGCATAAGGGGCTCCTCTCGGGGCCTCTGGGCACATGCGTTGGAGAAGGCAGCGAATGCTGGCAGACATGGGCACCAGGGGCAGGGCACCTGGCAAAGGCGCACCCTCAGAGGGTCAGGCTGCTTCAACCACTGGGACCTCAGTGGGAATCAGAAGTCTTACTGTGAAGGGATCACAAATGGCATGAAACAGAAAACCTGCCAGAGGCTCCTCTGAAAATTTTAATAAAGGGACAGTTACAGACCACAGGCTGGCTTCAGGGGCCTGAGATAGGGCTGCCACCGATAGGAAATATAAACAAGGGATGCCAAGTGAAATGCCCATTTCCTACGTACAATGAATACTTTTTTAGGATAAGTATTTATAGGTATATTTAAAGTTATGATATTTAGACTACATTTATACTTAGAAAGGCTTCATTTTTCATCTGAAATGCAAATTTAACTGGGCATCCTGTACCTTTTCCCCTGGCAACATGAGATTCAGGATATCTAAGTGCCAGCTGCAGTAGGAAGTGATGTCAGGACCGGATAAGGCTGGACTCTCCAGAGGGCAGAATGGAGGCAGCACCCAAACTCGGCTGCGCTGGAAGGGAAGAGGCAAGGGGAAGGGAGAACACTGCATCTCATTCTCTCGGTGCCCTCTGGTCTCCTGGTGCACCCCTCCTTAGCAAGGGACAATACGGATGCAGTCCTCAGGTGGTTCTTGGCACAGAACAGAGCAGAGCAGAATCTGGGCAGAGATTAACAAAAATATTCATTATAGCTAGTGTACAGAGTTCTATCCTCTCCTTACTCTGTCCACAACAATTTGGATTAATCACATCACTGTCCCCCACTTCCTCTAGGATCTACAGTGGCTCCCACTGCCTGCAGCACCAAGTTCCATCTTTTTCGCATTTCAGGAATCCCAGCTTTTCCTCCCTGGAATGCATTCACTGCTCTAAGCAGACAAAGCTCCTAGAGAAATGCGTTCACCGTGACTCAATCCAGCCACAGAGCCTTTGCTTATGGAATTCTTCAGGACAAGCATGGAATTCAGAGCTGGAAGGACATTTAGGGGGATCTGTTCTCACCCCCTCATGTCTCAGCTGGAAATCTCAGATTTAGGAAGAGAAAAAGGACTCTCTTAAAATTACTTCTCTAGCCCATCAACCCTCCCTGGGGTTTAAGACCCAGCCACCAACACTGCCAGGAAGCCCGGTCTGCACTTGGACATGAGCTGCGGCTCTGTGCTTTCATCCCAGATGGCCTTGTTTCCATTTGCTGCCTGAGTGGGAGTCCCCTTCCCTGACCAGAATACAAGGTTCTTTTTCTTAGCTTTCCCTTTAGCACAGTGCTGGGAATGTGAACACAATAATTTTGTTTTTAAATTGCATCCTTTGATTATAGTCTAACAATTTAATCATAGTTATTAAATAACTAAAGATCTGCCTTGCTTGGTACTCGAGGTATAAGGGGGGTGGGAGAACACACAAGGTTTGGAATCAGCCTGTTTGTTTATTTTTTTTAAAATAAATCTTGGCTGAATTGACTGTGATGAGAGAAATCCTTACTGCAGCTGGAAGCGAAGCACATGGATGGGGGATCCAATATCCTGTCCTGGTGGAAAGAGGGCTTCTCTGATGGATTTTAACTCCGTATGCACCACTTCTTCTAGGAGAAGAGTCACTTCTTGAGAAAGCTGAGTTGTTAAATTAAAATCAGGATCACCAAGGATTTTTTTCTCCAGCTTTGCTAATCTCCACCTGGGGTCCCTGAGAGCTCTTTCAACAGCATGTGAGAGTGTTGTGCTTTTGTTCCCGCATGAAGTCAGGGGCAGGGGAGTCAGACTGGGAGTTACTATCAAATTCTTAGAAGGATCCATGATGCCATAAAATTATGAACGAGTAAGTCTAGGATGTGATTTCTCAATTCAAGGCCCTAAACCAGGTGCTGCCTCAAAACTACCTGAAGAACATTTTAAACTATAGGTGACAACCTCCATGTGGGGGACTCCGGCCCTGAATGATGGTGGCGGAGCCTACAAATTTGTACTCTTGAAAGAGCTAGCTATAATTTGGGTCTGGAGTGTCCTCCAAAGGCCCACATGCTAATGGCTTGGGCCCCAGCCCACGGTGCTATTGGGAGGTGGTGGAGCCTTTAAGAGTTGGGGCCTAGTTGGAGGAAATTGGATCACTGCACATGTGCCCTTGGAGGGGACATTGGGACCTTGGCCCCTTTCTGCTTTCTCTTTGCTTCCTCTCTCCCCTACTTCTCCACTGCAGGTCCAAAAGCAACGGGACCAAGCAACATGAACTGGGACTGATGCCAGTTTGGTGGAAGTAGGGTTCATGTCCCCCGGAGACAAAGAATGAAACCGAGGGATGCTGAGGCAAGCAGAACAAACTGATTTTATTAAAAAACAAAACAACAACAACAAAAAAAACCCAGAAAGTAAAATATAGCGAAAAGAGCAGACTTCCCCCAGAGTGGAAGAAGGGGACAGAGCCAAGAGGGAGTATAAGATGTTCTTCCTTGTATTGGTTATCATCTCCCTTCCCCCAAACCTAGGACAAGGGTTTTGGGGAAATTCTGGTTACGTCCAGTCTTTGGTTTGCACCTCAGGTATCAATAGAAAGAATGTGGTGCCTTCCTTAGCAGAAGGGAGTGTCTGCATCTGGACCCACTAGCTGTGGGGATGTCAAATTGATCTTAAAAGAAAGAATCAGTTTTCCCTTGATTGGCTCCTACTACTGTAACTGCCTAACTTTTCCCCTTGCTTCAAAACTAAGAACCCAAATAAACTTTTCCTCTTTTTAACTTGATTTGTATCAGATATTTTGTTATTGTAGCAGAAAGCTGACTAACACAGAACCTTCAAGGTGACTAGGAAATCAAACAAAAGTGGATATAGTGACTTTGGGCAGTGGTTCTCATAGTGTGGTCCCCAGGCCAGCAGCATCAGCATCAGTTGCTAGAAAAATAAATTCTTCAGCCCCTCACCAGACCTCATAGATGAGAAACTCTGATGAGGGTCCAGCAGTCTGGGTTTTAACCAGGCCTGCCAGTGATGCTATAGTTTGAAGGTAGGGTCATGGGCATTAAGCATCCTCTGACCTTGACGGATTTCTCAACTTAGCCGATTAGACCAAATCGAGTTCATTGGTCCCACTAGGCATTCTTCTTCAGTGTCTGTCCTTGTGATGGGCTGTTTCTGTGGCAATTTCTTCTACTGTGAAGACTTTAGACTGAGACATCTGTCCTAGGGTTTTTTTCCCTTAATTTAGTTGTGTATGTGGTGCTGGGGTTTGAACCCAGGTTCTTGCGCATGCCAGGCAAGCACTCTACTGCTGAGCCACAGCTCCAGTCCCTGTCCTGACTTCTTGAAGGTCGAAGACCTTTGACATACAAGCAGGTGCACTTTGGTGTTCACTGCATCTTCCAGGTCACGTGGCCTGGGCCTGGGAACAGAGACAGCGCATCATAATGCTGGTGAGCTGGGCATGGGGCAGAAGGCATGAGGCTCTGTGGTGGTGTTCTACCAGACTTCTGCCTCTCTTGCTCTGATCAGTCCCCAGGTGAAAGTGCTCTGCTCTCTGGTTTGCTTCCAGCGGTTCTAAGTGTGCTCTTTTTGAGCAGCAGAGCCCTGGAACACAAGCCAGCAGAGGAATTTGAGGGCTGGTCATACCCCAAAGTAGTAAAAAAGCAGACATCTGTCCTACAACTCTTCAGGCAGGGGTGACACGTCCCAGCTTGTTCAACTAAAGTATCTGCATGTTACAGAGCACAAAGCAGAGGCTTTCTAGTCAATTTAAGAGCAACCGCAGGTTTGTCTCCAGCCTCTTGAATTGTAACTATCCCCTAAAGCCAGTGTCATCTGCCTGCCAACAGACCTGACCCGTGGAATTCACGGTCTGGTCCTAACACGGCAGGGCCACCCGGAATATAGACAACTTCCACGCACATTCAGGTTTCATAGCTCATTGCAGTGTCACATTTATCCAAGAGTGTTCAGAAAAACAGAAAGAGAGAGAGAGAGAGAGAGAGAGAGAGAGAGAAAGACACTGATTTTAAGGGATTTACTCATGCAATTATGGGGGCTGGAAAATCCAAAATCTGGAGGATGGGTTGGCCAGGAAGGAGCTGATGTTGCAGTTTGAAGTTAAAGCTTCAAGAGTCTGACGCACTGTAAGGTTCTAAGAGGTGAGAATGGTAGAGGGAGGCTGTTTCAGAAAGGAAGGAGAGAGGAGGAAGAAAGAGAAGGAAAGAGGGAAAGAAGAATCTACCCTGGAGGATAGAGGGGTCAGAAGCTGCTGCACCCCCTTCGCTGCTGAGGGAGCTGTTGAAGTTCTTAGGGTTCATCTTGCGGTCACTCCCCCGTACACAGGTGTGAGCATGCAGGTGTGATGTTTGCACACAGGGACATCATAATAAGGGTGTTGAAACACTGCAGGACTCCTCAGCACGTCCATCCCTGTCCTGCTCCTGCTGCTCTCTCAGTCTGAAACAGCCTTCCTGTCCTGCTCTCCACCTCTCAAGACCTTCCAGTGTTTCAGACCCCTGAGGTTTTGCCTGACCCCCACCCGCTGTGATCACTTCCTGCCATGTGCTGGGTCCTTTCAGGGCAGGGCAGAGGCCATAGAAGGGATGTTGCAAAAAAGCAGACGAAAGTGAAAGAGTAGAAGGGGCCTCCACTGGGAAGGTCCTGGAGAGAAACAACCTAAACCAGATC
Organism: Aplodontia rufa; assembly: GCA_004027875.1. Classification (NCBI taxonomy): domain Eukaryota; kingdom Metazoa; phylum Chordata; class Mammalia; order Rodentia; family Aplodontiidae; genus Aplodontia; species Aplodontia rufa. The sequence continues at coordinate 29,470 of PVKS010006304.1, forward strand.
TCTGGCAGGCAGCGAGTGTCCGGTGACAGGCGCCAGGAGGCCGGCTCTCAGCAGGACACAGCTGCGGGGGATTAGAGAAGCCGCCCCCGGGCGGAGGGGGTGCTGGCGAGCAGCCTGCTTTTGTTTCTTTGCACCCCCCCATCTTTGTTGTTATTGTTTGGGTTCGGGTTTTTTTTTTGTCCTGGGGGGAAGGATGGGGCAGAGAAAGTTCTCAAGAAATATTTTCAAATGAGCAGGCCTCAATGAATGGTTTCCAGAGCTGAGGATTTCCTGGGGCTGTGACCCCGGGGTCTGACTCCAATCTTACCCCGGGACCCGGAATTCCTGAGTCCAGGCGGCAGAGGCTGGGGAGGAGCAACATTTTCCCCCAGTGAGGGAGCAGCTGGCTCCTGCATGGGGAAAGGCCCGGTTGGCCCCGGGTGAGCCAGGGCATCATCCAGGGCCGGAATTCCTTTTGCATCAGATTTTTCTGAGGGTCAGAGACCAAATGCTGGGACAACAGTGACTTCTATGATCTTCTTTATGGTTTTTCTGGACTTTAAAAACTTTTGCTGGGGTCAGGGTGTTTCACCAGCCCCTTTTCCCATGGCTGCCTGCGGGCCCTCCTCTGGTTGGACTTGGAGCAGGTGGAGGCTGTGGACAGCCTGCGAGCTGAGGAGGGGGCCTTTCTGCAAGGCCACAGTGTGAGTAGAGGACAGAGTGGCTCTGGAGGGTGGGGCCTGCCCTTCCTCCAGCCCCACCTGTCATATCCCACCAGGCCCTGCTGCCTTCTCCAGGGAAACATGCTGTCACTGCAGGACTCCCCTCAAGATGCCAGAGGGACACTGTGTTCCCCGGAGTGCTCAGAGCCACCTGTTGCAGGGAATCTCTGATTCGCCACATGGTTTCAAAGCCTGCAGGGCTGGGCCTCAGTACTCTGCTGTTGCAGACAGCAGGGCACTGGGCAAAGGAACAAATCGGAGTAGTGGCCCCTGCAGACCTTCCATCACCACTCCTCTGAAGAGTGGGGACTCTTGTCCATTTAGACTGGTCCCATCCGGGTATCTTCTGGAGGGTGGGCTTTGTTCCAAATTGGTCTGCTTTCCCAGGGGCTCTTATGTTCCCCAGGCAGATAGATTTTGGTGGCCTCTCCCCACCCCCAACCTTGATAGGACCACACACCTTGCCCTAGGCCCAGGGACAACCAGGCTCCGCCCTCCTTCCTCTAGTATTCCTCCTCAGAAGAAGGCCAGTGCTCTTTCTTCCCTCCCTTCCTCAGGCTAAACACTTGAGAAATTCAAAACGTGGCACACACTGAGGCACATGAGGGGTGCACACACGGGGGCTCCCATCCCCTCCTTCTGGTCTTGTCCAGGTACCAGGTGGCCACAAAGACAAGAACCCCTCTCTAGCCTTAAGAGATGACACCTCACTAGCCCAAACCATTAGTGGTCATTCCTTCCCTCTTGCAAGTCAGCGCTTCTTGGCATTCAGTCTCTTGTCTGGACCACTTGTCAGTTGGACACAGCCACCTCTGGTACAAAAGGTTTCCCTGCATGCCGCAGACGGCCTGGCTTGGGCCCTCAGTTCCAGGTGGACTGGAAGAGCAGTGGGCTTGGAAACCCACAGAATGCAGACGCTTGCTCACCCAGAGCCTCCACCCTTCCCAGGCATCCTCAATCTCCCCCACTCCCCAGCAACCTTGTACCCAGACCAGGACTGTGCCAAAGCCCAGGGAACCCATGCAGTGTGGAAGCTTTGTTGGGAGCTTCCTCCTGTTCTCAGACACTGACCCTTGCTGTTTGGCACTTGGATATGTGCTGACTGAGGTGGCCTGGCACAGCCCCTTCAGGTCAGGCAAGTCTGTGCTCCTATAACATGCCCCATGCAAGAGCATCTGGCAAGGCTGAAGTCCCAGTTCTAGTGTCCATGTGGCCCAGGTGCACCATGCATGGTCTTTGGTTCACAGGATTCATGGCCTTCTCCCTCCAGTCTCCAGGGGTGGGTGGATGGGGGTGAGGGTGTGGGAGAGGTGGGGACCCTTCCATGCTCCTCTCCAAGGCTCCCCCTGCAGGATATGGGCAGAGTCTCTTATGTGAGCTTGGACTTCTAATAGACAAATCAAGCCAGCTTTGCTAACATTACTCAGATAAGGACATGGGTAGGGGCTAGCTAACTGCTTGAAATGAACAGGAGTAAGCACTAGGAAAACACCTAGTAATATTTCAATCAATTATCCTTCCACCTTTCCCAGCAAAATCTGACTCCTGAACCAAGCTTGGCTTCAGACCAGGCTCTGGAAGCTGGGGAATGGAGGTGGGCAGGACAGTGTTAGGACCAGCCTGTGAGTGGGCAACAACTTGATGGGACCACATGGATGAACCCAGCCGGGGAAGTAAGGCTCCAGGTCCTGAGGGGCAGGAAGAAGTCTGTCAGAAGCCCTCACAGCCCAAGCTTTGAATTTCTTTAACCACAGATACCAGTGCTTTAGCGTCTATACATTATTAGTAGTAGTACCAGAAATTGAAGCCAGGGGCACTTAACCTCTGATTCACCTCTCCAGTCCTTAATTTTTATATTTTGGGATAGGGTCTCACTAAGTTGCTGAGGCTGGCTTTGAACTTGTGATCCTCCTGCCTCAGCCTCCCAAGGTGCTGGGATCACAGGAATATGCCACCACACCCAGCTAACATCTGTATTTTAGTCTTTACCTTCATAGCTCTAACTAGCATGTTTATATTGCTAGTTAATTTTCCAAGTTTTAATGTCATTCATTGAATTGACACTATAGAATATTAGAATTTCATTCCTTTCCTCTATACATCAACATGCATTTTATCCCTTCAAATATAGTTACATTATAATTTTAACTAAATCAATACTTCGTATTTGCATTGTTATTATTACTATGCCAATGCCATTCATAGCTGAATTAGATAATATACTTCAGTGACTTTTTATTGCTTATTTCTATGCTTTTACTGAAATTAATCATTCCTTTGCTCTTGTTTTGCTTTGTTAAGTTTCTAAGTACTTATCACAATTAAACCCAAAGTTTTTGTAAAGGATATAAATCTCCTTCAAGATGTGCACAAGTCCGTGATGTCCTACCCATTTGATTTTTCTTGGAAGTTCTTCTGGAACCCTTGACATCTGTGTATAACCATCATAAGAAGATGCCCTTCACCTCTCTCCTGGGCTGAAGCTCCTGGTCTTTCTCTTTCTTGTTTTACCCTTTTCTTTCTTTCTTTTTTTTTTTTTTTTTTTTAGCTGGAGCACATCCTCTTGAAGCTTTCTGAGAAAAGTGCATTCAAGATCAATTTTTTGATGCTTGAATATCCAGGAAAGTCTGATTGACAGTTTGGCTGGGGACAGAATTTTAGACTGGAAATCTTTTTCCCTTAGAACTTTGAAAATACTTTTCCATTACCTTAAAAAAAAAGTTGCTACTAAGAAATATGAAGCCTATTTGGTTTCGACTTCCTTTGTATGTGGCAGAATTCTCTCTCCCTTCCTGGAAGATTTAAACTCTCTTTGTTCCCAGTGTTGTAAAATTTCACAATAACTGACATTGCTGGGGGCCTCCTTCGTCCATTGTGCTGGAATGAACCATTTTGGTGTGGAAACTTATCCCTCGAGTTTGGTAAATTTTCCTGAAATATTTCACGATGATTTCTTCTGACAGTAGGTAATTTTTCCACTTTCTGAATATAGATGGAAATAGTATTTCTCCCAGAACATAAACAGATCTTGTGGTTCTAGAATGTAATCAGAGAAGCAAATTATGAGGAAAGTGCAAGCAAAGACGCCCAAGTAGGTCTACACGGAGGAGGACTGAGAGCGCAAGCTTGCTTCAGGAAGGTAGCTCTGCGGTCTGCTTTTAGTCTTTGCTGAGGTCTTTTGTTTTTGTTTTTGTTTTGTTTTGTTTTTTAAAGAAAGAGGGCACAAGGCCTCCAGTTCAGTCCTCAGCCCTATTAAAAAAAAAAAAGAAAGAAAGAAAAAAAAAAAAGAAAGAGGGGACAGTGAGAGACAGAGACAGAGAGAACTTTTATTTAGTTTTTCACATGACCTTCGCTGCTCTGAGACTTTGCTGTGTACGTGGTGCTAGGGTTTGAACTCGCATACTTGAGCATGCCAGGCAAGCATGGTAACCACTGAGCCACCTCTCCAGCCCCATGCTAAGGTCTTTTGTATCCACAAGGTGCCTGGGACCTCACAGGCCTTTTTTTTTTCAGAGAGATGTTTCAGGAACAGCTTAAGATCTCCCAGGTTGCTGTCCCTGGCATCCCAACTGCTTGGTTTTACGTGTCAGATGGTAGGTGCTCAGTGCTTCTGAAATTATCCGGTATCTCAGTTCGTTTTCTGCAATGCCCAATACTAAGTAATTGACAAGAAAATAAATTTCTGTCTGAAAGTACTGGAGGCTGAGAAGTCCAAGAGCAGGGCTCTGGCATCTGGCGGATGGGCAGGTGGGTACAAGAGACAGAGAAAATGGGCTGTAGCCGTCACTTTCACCAGGAACCCATCCCCCACGAGGCACCAAAGCATCCACCAGGGCAGAGCTCTGGGAGCCTAATCACCTCCTAAAGATCTCACTTCTTATGGCTGTCACAATAGCAATTAAATTCCAGCATGAGTTTGGGAGGGGAAATTCATACCACAGCATCTGGAATATAGCTTTTTGGTCTTTAAAATGAGGGGATTGAACCATAATTCTGTCTCCCTAGCTCTGCTGTCCCACTATCCCCCTTAGGTCACTGTGCTGAAAATGGCTTGTAAAAGGGAGAGTACTTGTAAATCGAGTATGCCTATGTTGAATTTACCATAATGAGGGGAGTCCTGTTTATGGGGGGTCGCTCCCATGATGTCAGGAGGACCCTGACTCCATAAGGAAGAGCAAGCTGGAGCAGCTGAGATCCCCTCAAGAGTCCTCAGAGCTTTCAGGTCACAAAGTCTCCCAGAAGGGGGGGCAGAAAGGAAAATGAGCTCCCTACCTGAGGCCTGGGGCTGCCTCAGGCTGTTCCTGTCCCAGCCCCTTCCCCAACCCTGTCTGATCAATTAACAGTGCCTTCTCCAAGGGCTTCTAAGGCTTCTCACCCACATGCCCTCTGCCCTCTGTTCTGATCACCAACCCCAATGGCTTCCATCATCTCTTGCCTGGCCTCCTTTAACTGCCTCCTGATGTCCTCTGCCTGGTTTATCCTCCAGCCACCAGAGAAATCTTTCCAAATCACAGAGCAGACTGCACCCTTTGCCAACTGCCCACCCCTCCAAAGGAATAAAGAGAATTCCATGAATGCCCTGACTTTATTCTTTAACATCATGGTTGACAATGCCCATTGTGTCACCTGAGTCCCACTACAGTCATCTGACCCAAGCACAATCCCCTTCAGAAGATGAGAAATTGCAGCTGGACATGGTGGTGCACACCTGTAATCCCAGAGACTCAGGAGGCTGAGGTAGGAGGATTACAAATTTAAGGCCAGCCTCAGCAATTTATTGAGGTCCCAGGCAACTTAGTCAGACCCTGTCTCAAAATAAAAACATAGAAAGGGTTGGGGATATAACTCAGTTTTACCCCTGGGTAAAGCACCCGGGAATTCAATCCCCAGTACCAAAAAAAAAAAAAAAAAAAAAGAGAGAGAGAGAGAGAGAAATCATGTCCCAATGGGACACAAGATTGGTCTGGGTGTCCTAGACAGGTGTGGTAGAAGCCAGGCCCCTGATCCTACCCAGTCCTCCCTTAGTGCCATTCTTCCCCTAAAGACTAGGTCTGGTTACTTGATATGAATCAGTCTCAGGCATGGGGCATGGGGAACTAGCGAGACGAGACAGACAAAAACCAATAAAAATTACACAAAGCAACATGTCACAGGTCAGCCTGGGAGTGGCCACGCAGACTTGCTCCGTCTGATCAAAAGTCCTTCCATCCTCACTGGGACTCCATGGAGGCCAGTGCTTCAGCTGCCACTCCAGGAGACCGGTGCCAGATGCCTGACATCATGTCTTTCAGTGACACCCACCTGAAGGCCCAAAGGGATGTGACTGAGGAGTGGCAGACCCTGGGCCAGGATGGTGACCAGGGTGGAATCCATAAATAGGCAGTGCACCTTTGCTGGAACACATACTACATCATCGTAGACAACACACTAAAGTCTTTCCTTCTTTAATGTAGTTAATACACCCAACAGTATTATTAATCCAAAATCCAGCCCCACAAGAAATCTGTTGATTGGTAAGGGCGCCCTCATGTGTCTCTGTGGTGTAATGTCAACTTGGCGCTGACTTCGGTCCTTCCCCCTCCTTTCAGGAAGACCCCTTGGTGTGCTGTGAGTGGCTTCACATGCCCTCAAGGTGAGACCAACAGCCCCCACAGAGGGGCTTCTCCAGGCAGACCAAATGTTTTGTCCCTTCATGCTGTTTACAAATTTACATTCTCAAAATTGATTGAGGAACCCGATAATGTTTATGTGGCTTATATCTATTGATTTATACTATATTAGTAGGTGATAGAATTTTTAAAATATTTAATTCATTTTCAAATAGCATTTTGTAGAAACATAACATTTTCATTCAAAATAAACTAATTTTTTTTTTTTGGTACCAGGATTTGGACCCAGGAATGCTTAACCACTGAGTCATAGCCCCAGCCCTTTTCTTTTTTAATTTTTTTTAAAGAAAAGGGGAAAGAGAGAGAGGATATCAATTTTTTATTTAGTTTTCATGTGGCCCTCATTGCTCCAACACTTCATTGTGTATGTGATGCTGGGGTTGGAACCCGTGTCCTTGCGCATGCCAGGCAAGCACCATAAACACTGAGCAACCACTCCAGCCCCTTTTTTTAATTTTAAATTTTGAAACAGGGTCTCACCAAGTTGCTTAAGATCTCTCTACATTGCTGAGGCTGGCTTTGAACTTGTGATCCTCCTGCCTCAGCCTTCTGAGCCACTGGGATTACAGGCCTGCACCACTACACCCAGAAAAATGAACTAAACATTTTAAAGCAAAATTTTTCATGGCAAAAGTGGCATTATTTCACACTTCTGCAAATCTCTCGTAAGTAACTGGATCATCAGAAGACAGATGGTTTCTGGCACTGCCTCTGCATCCAGCCCTTGCCATATCACATGGAAAACTCCCTTTGTGTGTACGTGAGTGAGAAGGGTGAATAAGTCCTCCTCGTATTATGGAAGCAGTTTTGACCCTAGGATCCCCTGACAGGGTCTTGGGAACCCTCAGGGGGGTCCCAGACCACTTTGAGAACCACTACATTAACTGGATTCAGTGTCCAGCATCACAGAAGAAGGAGTGGGAGGAGAGGAGAAGGAGGAAACGAAAGAAAGAATACAGTTTTGTGACTCACAGGTCTGGGGGATAGGTTTAAAATCTAAAAATAAAATTTAAAGAAATTCACTTTTTTGGCATTTGAGTTCTTTTTTCTTTGTTCATCCAAAGAACCTAGATTACAGGGAGACAGGCAAGGTTCATGATCCTGGGATAGTCTACGCAGGAGGAGGGTGGAAATGCCCCCAAAAGGCCACTCTCTGTCCAGTGAGGTCCTGACCTGCAGGCCCATCCCAGGCAGAGGGTGAGTGGTTTGAGGGTGGCCTCTCAGCCATCTCCTGCTGCCCTAGGACATTTCAGCATTTGTCACTCATCTTCCTGTTCAACCACTGCTTGGAGGCTGCTCTGGCAGCTAATGTCACTTTGAGGTCACTCTCAGACCTCTCAGCAGAAGCTGGGGAGAGTCACTCATTCCTGTAAACCCAAGAAGGCTGAGAAAGATGTCTTGATTGCCTCAAGCTACAGACCTGTCTCTGATCTAACCCCGGCCATCCACAGGCAGCACTGGGAAGGTGCAGCCTAGACACCCGTTCCTGCCCCCTGCCCCTCTGTGCTCCTCAATTTTTTACCTCCATAAGTGTCATTAGGATTTTTTTTTTAGGAGAGAGAGTCAATTTTTATTTTTTCATCTGGTTTTTGTTTTTTCAACACTTAGTTGTGTATGTGATGCTGGGGTTCGAACCCAGGTTCTTGAGCATGCCAGGCAAGTGCTTTACCATTGGGATTTAGGGAATCACTCCTGCACAGTTGGCAACTGGCTTCATTGCTATCTTACAGGGAGAAAGCCCTGATGATAGGGATTCAGACCAGGAGAAGTCACCAAAGGGTTTCAGGGCTGGAGATTTTGGAGCGTGGTCACAGCATCCTCACCCCATGTCAGCGCTGGGATGTGTGGGGAGGAGGTCATGATATCCTGGTTCTTATAAACGGTGTGTAGGAGTCCAGCTGCTGTGGTTCTGAGACAGCTGCTTTCCAGCTATGTGACCCTGGGAAGTTCTCTTTGACTTTCTTTTTTTTCAGGGCTGAGCATCGAACTTGGGGCCTTGCTCATGCTAGGCAAGCGCTCTGCCACTGAGCTAAATCCCCAACCCCTCTCTTTGACTTTCTTAACTCGAATTTCTTCGTTTGTACAACTGGACTAGTGAATCCACCTTCCCAGTTGTGGTGAGATTTAAAGACAATAGTTGCAGAAAACCGGAGGCATTGACCAGAGTACCAGTAGACCTGAGGCCCGATCCCAGCTCTGATTGTGTGTGACCTGGGCACAGTCCTTTGAGCAAGGTACTGCCTTCAGAGAGTACCTAGACTTAGTTCTGGTCACATCTCACTTCTGTTCTCTTCCACCCTGGCTCCTGCCTGCATCATCTTTTTGTCTGAAAAATGCAGGAACCTCATAATTCATCTCAGCTTCTGCCTTCGCCCTCCCATCCTGATCTACTCTGCACGAGTGACCAAAATTAATTAGTCAGTGTGTTTCCATGGACCCATTCCCAGGGCATGGTGGAGAGAAAGGTGCCCCTGTATCTGGGATCACATTCTGAAGCAGACTGCCCCAGCTCAAATAAAACAGAAGTCTCTTGTTTCAGCTTTAAAACACAAGGGAAATTTGCTCTATAGTTTCCATAATAAATCCACTTTTTAAATCAATTTTATTTAGTTTTTCATGTGGCTTGAACACTTAATTGTGTACATGGTGCTGGGGTTTGAATCTGCATACTCGCACATGGCAGGCAAGAGCCATAGCCACTGAGTCCAGCCACAATATATCCTTTTTAAAATGCATTAATTTAAATATTTAATTATATACTCTCAAGCACTCAGGAGAAAGTCCAGCAGTCACGTTTATCTTGAGAGTTCTGGATTACCATGCAAACCTTCAAATGCCCCTGGAAGCAGAGGTGTCATCTGCTTTATGCTTGAGAAACAATAACCTCCAGGGAAGTCCCAGCACCTCGGTGGGTGCTGTAAGGCCTCCCTGACACAGTCCTGCCAGGGACCCTTCCCTGCACCCTGGGCTGGCATCCCTCCAACCTCTGGCCACAATGTTCTCTCCCCTGAAGTCTCCAGTGCCACCTTCATATCCTCATGAGCCTCTGGTGACTTCCTTCCCGAACACCCCTCTCCTGCCCCTGTCACTCAGCTGCCCATTTGGTCTCTTTAACTCTAGGCTTGTGTCCTTGATGGAGGGCAATTGCAGGGAAGGAAGCAGGATTCCTTGCACCCTGATGATGCTCTGTGAAGCCCAGGCCTGTTGGGTTTTCATGTTCTGTGGCATGGTAGGGTAAGAAAGAAGGGAAGGGGACATGCTATGCCCGCAGTCCCACCCAGGGCACAGAGTGAGGTGCACAAGGCCAGTTTTTACTTTGATGCAGAGAGGAATGGTGCCTACTTCATGACAAGTTGAATTTCAGGCCATCCAGCCCAGGGCAACTGGGTACCTCTCTTTGGGAAGGGGCTGGCTTGGGTGAGCAGGATGCAGGGAGGAGGCAGAACCTCTGGGGTGGGGGTCCACCGAGGGTGGGTGCCAGCTGAGGGAGTGGTCTGCAGGACTAATGATGTCTAGGCCAACCCACATCTTATCGATGGTTTTGGGAATGCAGGGATCTCTACATGTCAAAACTCAGTTGCCACTGGCATCCCACCCACCCCCACCCCAATGGCCTTTCCATGTCATCTTGAACCTGAAAGCCCCAAAGAGTCTGTGCTTTGCCACCACCAGCTGTGTGACCTAGGACCAGTGGTTGCACTGCCCTGGGCCCAGGGGTCCTCATGAACAAAGTGGAGAATCAGTTGTCTATAGAAGTGCATGGGGCACAGTCACCCCTGCTTCACCCCTGGAGTCTCTGCACCAAAGTCCAGAATTCCACACTGACCCTAGGAAGTTCTTGTCAGAATTCCTATTAGGATCCAGCCCTGCAAGTGCAGAGTATGCTTTATAGGTCCTCAGAGCATGGGGACCTGGGCCAGATGTGGATTCCACACAGACTCTGAGTTCCAGCAACCCTGGGGGTTAGCAGGAGGGCTCACCTGAAGCTCGTGCAGAGCCATACATCCTGGACCGTCTCTGTTCAAACCCGTTTGCTTTGTTGGGGTGGGGGCATGGAAGCCCATTCTCTGCACAAGTGCGCTCCTCACCACTTGCAAATTTATGAAGAAAACTTCCTTTTGTTGTAAAGTGTGCGCATGAAGTGTGTAAGGCCGTGTGTGCTCTAGGTTCCTATTGCTTGAAACCAAGGTCAAAGTGATGAAGGGAGAGGCTTCCGGTTTTCTGTTTACATTTCACTTTGCTAATTGTCCCTTTCAGCAGTCCCCAGGTCCCTGCAGCAAGAGCCCTGGGGGGCCTGGGTATTTGTTGGAGGTCCTCAGGGGGGGCGGGGGGGACTGACTGAGATCTGCTGCCCCTGTACCACACACAGATGATGTCTCAGTCCTCGCCGTCCCCCTGCCCTGCTGCCATCCCAGGGGCCGTGTGCAGAGTCCAGTCCAGGCTGGACTATGACCTCCGGTCTCACACCCACTCCATTTGATGCCTTCTGCTCACCACCTGCGTATTCCTTGGTGTTCTCCCTGCCTCAGGCCCATCCCTCAACCCTGTACAGGGCAGGCCGCCTAGGCTTTCTCCAGCAGCCAATCCCAGGCCTCCAGCCACACTTGACCTAGCCACCCATTGCCCTTCCGGAATCCTGGGCTGGCTTTGCCCAGATCTTATTCCTGACAGCCTGTTTAGAACCAAAGCCTTGCCAATTATTAGCTCCCCTCCAGCCCGTGTCACTGTCACACCTCCTGATGGCCCTGGCACTCTCACACTGGCCCTGCCCTAGGCCCATTCAGCCAGGCTCCACTTCTCGCCATCCTGTCTGAACCCTAACTTCCTTTGCATTGACTCACCTCCTCAGCTGGACTGGGAGCTCCTGGAAGGAAGGGGTGGCTTGGCCCACCCCAGCCATCCCTGATGAGAGCCTGGCCACATGCTATGCAGTAGGGGCACAGAGAGAATGCTTGTCAGGAGTCATGTCAGGAGGCTGGGACAGAGGCTGGTTGGAAGGATGGAGGCTGTGGGACCGAAGGGACCGGTGGTGGCAGTGACCTGGAAAGGATATGAGTTTGTCCTGAGGTTACTGAGTGTCATAAAAACACTAGTTGCAGGAAGGAACTGAAACAGGTCTATGTAATCATACATACATGCATGCATGCCTGCATACTTACAGGGTCCCTGACAGGTTACAGGCTGCAGTGAAACCTCCCCAATCTGGAGCCACTGCAGCCCTGTTGATATCACAAACTCCACCCACTTCACTCCGAGGGGAACCCCTCAGTCCTCACACTCAGGAATCTGCTTTTGCAAACATTTCGCACAATTGCTGGCATCTGGTTTGTAACCCTGCCATAGATTAGAAGCAACGAATCAAGGGGTCCTGAGACTGCCCCAGGCAGGCATTCTGGTGGTGCTGAGAGGTGACGGCTGTCAGGCTTAGTGAGGGATGAGACTGCTGATCTCTAAAGGGCAATCTGAAGGACTCAGCATGCCCCGCAGCCCGGGGCCATCCAGGGCAGTGACACAGAGCCACACCTCACCAGCGCAGTGTCCTCTAAGCAGGGCTTCACTGTGCTGCTCAACATGGAAATGGATGCTCATGAGTAACCCTGAGTCATGAAGAAAAGCTTGCTGGTGTTCAAGGCTGTTCAAAAGCATTAGAAAGCACTTCATTAACTGCGAGAGAATTTCCCTCCAGAAGAGCTAAAGCTTATTTAAGGAAGCTTGAAAGAATACATCCTTTCTAACTAGAAAACTCTAGAACTCTGTTTCTGGTTTCCCATGCACTTTGTGAGCGTGTTCTCTTCCAGGAGGATGCATAAGTTATTAGCATTTTGGAGTTGAGGGCAGGTGACTCCCTGAGGGTCCATGGCCAGTAAAACGGTAAGTCTCAAGGTCAAGGTCCTGCCACCAGCCACAATGGCCTCTCTTCAGGATCACTGAGCCCCCCCACCCAGGGCTCCAGGTAGGTGTTACTATCCTGATGTTGTGAAGTGTCCTCTGCCTCAGATGTCACTTTCCCTCTAGGCTGTCACCCCCATCCCACGGCACCCCACTGAGCATCCTACTCTATCTCCCCCATTGGTACAGCTAAGTGCCAAGGATGTTACTTTGGCTCAAACAATAGATCTCTCCAGATCTGTCCTTCAGGAGGGGACTGGGCACTCACACCGTCAGCTCCCTCAACCCAGAGTGAAATGTTGACTCTGTATGGTGCAGTGGGCTCCAGGGCAAACCTCCTGGGTTCAAATTCCAGCTCTGCTACTTACTGTGTAGCCTTGGGAAAGTGACCTAATCTCTGTGCCTTGATTTCTCCCTTTGTAAAATGCAGATAATAGTAATATCTAACTCATACCATGGTGGTGACCGTAAAAGATTTTAGTATGTGCAATGTGCTTCAGACAGTGCTACAACCTTTCAGGCATTTGACAAATGTCAGTTATGATCGCTGACACAAGACAGTTAATCTTTGTCTCAAGTCCTTATTTTACAATGACACTGGTTATAAAGAGTATCAGATTGTCATGCCAATCCAGCAAGGTAGGCATTAAGCTGTCTGTGTTCACAGCTGAGGCTCCTGGAGCACAGAGGAGTGGAGACTGATCCAAGGACAAGGGCCAGGAGGTGGCAGAATTGGAACTTATAGCTGAACCTCCTTGCTGGTGAGTCATGTGTTTTCCACAACATCATCACCTCTCTTAGTAGAAATGTTAAGGAGAAGAACTTCCTTGGGAATTTGGGCAAGGAAGAGACTTCTGACGACAGGAATTCATGCTTTCAAATCTGCTTTGAGAGACGGACTCACCCAGGTATTAGGAAGCTTCAGAATCTGAGAAGGGAAGTTGGGGAGGACAGTGTGGACTTCTGCTTTCAGTAACAGATGGTTCTCGACTATCGCTGTCTGTGGGTGCTCTGGCGATCCACTGCTATTTCACCCAGCACCCCAGATCTCAGCTGACTAAAATACTGGTCATCATTGCTTTCATCATCTCTCGTGGCTCTGGGGGTGGCTGGGCTTGCCCAGATGGTTCTCACGCAGGGTCTTTCATGCATTGCCTTCTGTTGCCATGCATGTGGCTGGTGGCCGAGGCAGGTGGTCAGCTGGGACCTAGCAGGTAGTCATGGCCACAGCACCTACACATGTGGCCTCTCCATACAGCCTGGGCTTTCTCAAAGCATGGTGGCTGGAGTCCAAGAGCAAGAGTCCAAGATCAGGGTGGAAGTGCCTGGTGTTTTGTTACCTACCTTTGAAAGTCACACAGTGTCATCGCTCTGGTGACTTCTATCCTTCAAGTGTCACAAAGTTTCACTGACCTTCAAGGAGAGGTGACATAGAGCACCTTTCAATGGGAGGCGTGTCAGCAAGAGCATGGAGACAGAGGGGCTATGGAGGCCATCGTTGAAAAATGTGACCTGCCACATGGTCAGGCTTTTTGGGAAGAACATTCCATCTGAAGGGAAAGGTGACAAGTGGCAAATTGAGGCTCTTATAAGGATCCCTCCCTTGAGTCACGTCTGACAGTAGTTCCTTCAGGGAATCGGCCACAAGAGACAAGGGTGGCAGCAAGATTTACCGTTCTGCCAAACTGTCACTGAAATAAATAGGATTAGGGCTGCAGTGAGTTCATCATCTGGGCTGTGCTAGTAGCATGTAATTTGCTGCCATGCTGTGAGCCACAATATGGCAGGGGCAGGTAGTGGGTGGTTGGCCACCTGCGGAGTGGGTGCTTTGCTCCTACAGGCTCTTGACCCCTCCCCCAGCAGACAGATCCCAGCTCACAGCTTCTGTAATTGGACAAAAGCTGGAGGTGACTTTGCCTTTGAAGTTCCTGCACCAGTGAGGGCCCCAGGAAATGTCCCTCTTCTTCCCCCAGCCTTGCTCCTAAAGTCACAATCCCGAATGGAAGAGGTCTGGGAAGCCGGGCAAACCAGGAGAGCTTCCCCCTGGAGAACACAAGTGTGCGGGGCCTGGCTCTCCCCAGGGGCTTTGGTCCAGCCCCCAGGTGGACTCATGCACCATTGTGATCTAGTACCTGCCCAAGACCCAAGCTAGCAGGCCTTGCTAAGGAGCAGCTCCTCAGAAGTGGGCACAAGCCTGAGATGGTGAGGAGACTCCACACAGCCTGCCCTGTCCTTTTCTCCAGGGTTTCTTGAGCCTGCCGGCCAGGCCAACTTTCTTCTGATCTCTCTCGCCTCCAGCTCCTGCTACAAGAAGCCATCCTGTCATCCATTCTCTGCTACTCACCCTTTCCCTGCTCCCTTAGGAAATAACTCTCTTTATACAATAGAAAGTCCATGAACTTTAGGGTCAAGTCCCTGTTCTGCCACTTAGTAGCTGTGTGACCGTGGGAAAGTCACTTAACCTCCCTGATCCTCAGTCTCCTCCTCTGTGAGTGGGGATGATACTGCCCATCTGACAGGTGGCAAGTTGTCATCCTGCTGTGGTTAGTGTGAAATACTGAGAGTTGGGTACGTAGAAGGCAGGATGCCTGTGTAACTATTTTGGCTCCGTCAGAGGGCAGGACACTGCTTGTGTTGGTCAGACATGGGTCAAAATGTGGCAAAGCTGCTTCGTGAGGACCTCGCACGGGCAGTCAGATTTCCCAGTTCAGGGCTGACTGACCGTGCCCAGGGTGACAGGCAAGCAGAACTTCACAGCCAGTTGACAGCTGAGGAGGAGCCCTTTGCTGCCTGGGAGAGGTGTCTGCAGGGGCAGGCAAGACAGGCCCAGCAGAAGGGAAGAAGGAAGGGCAGCCCCAGCACAAGGCTCCAGGGAGAGCTGGAGCACAGGCTGCAGGAGCAGGAAGATGAGAGGGCCGTGGAGGGAAGCCCAGACTCAACTGTGGACAGGCTGGGGCCCGGCTCATCAGGCCAGGGGCACAACCTCAGACCCAGCCTGAGGGCGTGGGTTGGCTGGGCTGCCCGTCCAGGGAAGCTTCCTGTGCACAGGGGTTGTTACACCTGTGTCTTCTCGGTGACTCTCAGCACCAGCTCCCCAGCAGGCATTCCTAACCCTGGTAGAGACCAGGGAATGGCTCAGGGATGATATGTGGCTTTGCCCCAGGCCTCAGGAAGCACCAGTCAGCATGGGCATCAAGGCTGCCCACCATGATCAGCTGCACGGGGGCGGGGAGTATGGGAAAGGGGTGGGGTGGCTGCAGCAAGAGCTTGTTTTGCTGGAACCCAACCCCAGGGCACTTTGTGTGAGAACGGTGAGAGTGCAGTGCCCACACAGCTCGACCAGGGCCGGGAGCGGCGGGCAGGAAAGGCCGGTTTCCTGTGCGCCTCAGGCTCTGGAGGACCTGGCCAGACCAGGAATTTCCGGCAGAGCAGGGCTGCCACTCACTGGGAGAGCAGCATGAGTGCCCTGGCCCTTCGGCCTCCACATGGATGATGTGCCAAACCTAAGGAATTACCTACTCCCGAAGATTGGACACCGGGTGCTGGATGCAGGGATCTGAGGCCATCCTCGCAGGCCTCTGGGCTCTAACCGTCACCCTTCTCCAGCCCAGCTAGGTGTTGCCCTTGGGAGAGGACAGTGGCACAGGCCTGGAGCCCCTCCAGGAATGAGGGAATCCCGTGAGCTCCCTCAGCCAACGAAACATGTTGGAAACCCACGTAAAGAAAGAAGATGCAGAGGGGCTGTCATGAGGTCACCGAGGCCACACTTGCCCAAAAGTGTCCATCAGAGGCTGCCCCACCTGCTCCCCTGTGTGACTGGCAGGGGCTAAAGGCCACGTTCTCATGCCACTCCTGCTGGAGGCCAGCCAGGCCCAGTCAGCTCCTTTCACTGCTGAGCCAGCTCAGAGCACCTCGGCTTGCTCTGAGGGGAATCAGTCAGGTTCAGTTACCCGCTGAGGGGGTGGGGGGCTCCACAGTCAATGCCTCTTCATTTCTGAAAAGCCCAGGACAGCCAGCAGCCCTCCTCATTCGGGATGCTCCCTGTGGGCTCCTGGTGGACACAGGTGAGGCCTTCCCTGCGCACAGGTGAGCTGAATGGCACGTCCTTGACCATAACCCCACTGGAGGCTGGTGGAAGGGGTATAAGCTAGCTGGGGACCTGAATCTGTCCTTCTCATTCAACAACATGGGTGTGTTTGGTGTCCAGCACATCCTTCTGCTGCATGTGGCTGACCCGGGTCATGGCGGATGGAACACTGCCTGGAGACTGACTCGAGCAAGGGAGTCGTCGGTCCAGGGTCCACACAGTCAGAGGCTGGACAGGTCTTGAGGCACCGTCCAGGTGTGGCAGTGAATGCTCCGTGGTCATCATTTCCCAGCTTCTGCTGGACACTGGACTAGGTGGACCTGAACATGGGCTGCTTAGAGATCCCCAAGTGCTGCAGGCACTGGGTCATCATGGGGGCTGGGGCAGTGTGGCTCTCCATCTGCTCACAGGCCACCATGGCCAGGGGAGAGGGGATAGTTCATGAATAAACCCAGCAGAGATACTCTGGGGCCCCTGCTCTAGAGTCTTTAAACAGTTGCTTGGCTGGAAGAACCCAATAGTCAAAGATGACCTCTGCCGCAGTCTTGCCCAGGGACCCTTTTGCCCGCTGTGGTCAGGTTAAGGAAGGACTTGCCCTCTGGCCTCCCATTCTGCCAGGGCCAAGGGGCCAGGCACTGGAGAGTTTAACCACCTTAGAAGCATCTAGATACAGCTTTCCAGCTGGAAACTTGACCTGCTGGGGCAGCTGGTTAAGACCCTCCTCCTAAAGGGACCAGGCAGCATGGATTCAGTGGTGTCCTGGAGTTGACATTCAGCCTCCCGACTGCCCTCTGTACCCCAGCTGGCCTGCCGTGGCTCTCATCACCCCTACCCCAGGAGGTTCCTGGGTTGATGAACCTTCCACACGGAAGCAGAGGGACCAGGGTTAAGAACCAGAGGTGCAGGTTCCTCTGGCAGCAGAGGGCAAAGGCCTTTGAAGGAGGGCTAGAGACTGTCAGGGTGGAGGGGAGGCCGGGTGTGCCCTGACTGGAGGAGCATGCTCTGGGCAGCTCATGGGAGGTCCCCAGTGCCTGCACAGGGCCTCCAGGGGGTTGGGCCCAGCGGGGACAGAGCTCTGTGCTCTGGGTGCCGGCACCTGTCAAACCTTGGGCAAATCATTCCGCTTGTCAGAGCCTGATAATGAGGTGAGTCAGAGCAGATAAGGCGTTGCACTAGGCTGTAAACTCAGGGCCTTGTGAATCACCTCAGCTCCAGGAAGTGGCTGCCACTCAATTTCCTTCTACCTGGTACAGGAAGAGAAGACCTGCTGGGTGCTCTTCCAGCTGGGGGGTGAGTCCCTGCATGGTGCCCTCTTTAAGGAGCTCGGAGCAGTGAGCAGGGGAGTCCAGGGCACCAGGTCTGCTTGGGTATGGGTGCCAGGGCTGCCCCTTGCCTGCCCTGTGACCTGGGAAATTTCCTTCATTCAGTTCAACTGTAAAATGGCTCATCATGCCCGCCCTTCTCCCAGGCTCAGGGAAAATCAGGCAGGCAAGGGAAGCAGGCCAGCGGCTGAGTAGCCAACTGCCGTGCCCGTGTGCATATGGGCACGCACACACATGCAAGCTTGCACACACCTACACACATATGTACACCTGCACTGGAGGAACAGCAGCCCTGCCGTCAGTTGTTTTATAACACACACAGTCCCTGATAGGATACGTTCCCAGAGTCACGCTTCTTCACTGAATTACGTCCCTCCCCAAATTCACATGTGAAGCCCTGATTCTCTAGTGCCTCAGAATGTGACCGTATTTGAAGATTGAGTCTTTAAGGAGGTGATTAAGTTAAGACATGACCATTAAGGGGAGGCCCTAACCTCATCTGATGTCTGTTGTCAAAAGAGGAAAAGCCCCATAGCCACAGCCAGGAGAGAGGCCTCAGAAGAAGGCACCCCTGCCAGCCTCCATCATAGACTTCCAACCTCCAGCCTCCAGGCCATTACTCAAGCCACCCACCTGTGAGCCTGTATTTTGTCATGCAGCCCAAGGAGAACAATATGATCACCCAGGGGGCCACCAGGCTTGCTCACCAGCTCTCTTAGCTTGTCCTTGCAGGTCCTCAAGGCCTCCTCACCAGTGATACTTCCTGTGCTACTGGGCAGGGGCATGCTCTTCCAGCCTTCACTTTTGGGGAGGAGTCACCCTGCTATATTACAGATGGCTCCCTCTCTTTTTCTTTCTTTCTTCTTCTTCTTTTTTTTTTTTTTTTTGGTACCAGGGGTGAACCCAGGAGCACTTAACCACGGAGCCACATCCCTAGCCTCTTCTCTCCCCAGCCTCTTCTTTTACTTACTTACTTAATTAATTAATTTTGAGACAGGGGCTCACTAAGTTGCTTAGGGCTCACTGAGTTGCTAAGGTTAGCCTCAAATTTGCCATCCTCCTGCCTCAGCCTCCAGAGCAGCTGCGATTACAGGCATCTGCCCACATGCCCAACCGAATGACTCCTTCCCTCTTGATCATTCCCAGCCGGGCTGTCAGCCCTCACAAGTTTCCTGACACTCTGGACCTCTCTCTGGTTGGCAGCCTGGCAACAGTGGCCTAGCAAGGCTGGAGTCAGCTTTGGGCCTCCCGCCTCTGCCTTCTGGGCCCTCAGTGTGGCTTAGTCTTCCTCCCGGCTCCTGACCAGATGGAGGACAATATCAGGAGGGCTCAGAAAGTATTTCCCAAAGTCGATTTCTCTGATGTCTTCCGGACTGGGGTTACCATCCTTGTCTAGGTGACCAGGGCAATGAGAAGGAGCTAGAGATAGGACAGGCAGGACAGAAAGAGAAGCAGGAGGAGGGAGGATGGCCCAGCTCCGCTCAGGCTGAGCCGGAGTCTTTCTCAGCTCTCTTTCCACGCAACTCCAGAGGTGCAAGCTCTGTTGGAAAGAGCAGTCCAAGGGGCTGGAGCGGTGGCTCAGTGGTTTCGGTGCTTGCCTGGCAAGCACGAGGACCCAGGTTCAAACCCCAGCACCACGTACACAACTGAGTGTTGGAGCAACGAAGGCCATGTGAAAAACCCATGTGGAAAACTAAATAAAGTTATTTCTCTCTTTCTCTGTCTCTCTCACTGTCCCTCTCTCTTTAAAAAAAAAAAAAAAAGAGCAGTCATTCTGGGCATGAGTGCTGGCTGGTGGACCTCCTGGCCCCGTAGCCACTGAGGTGACTTTCCTGCTTGGGGACCTCAGCCGTAGGTCAGGAGCCTCAGTACTGCTAGTGAGAAGCGAGGCCTGCGCACCAGATTCTGCTCACGCCACTGAGGGGCGCAGCCCATGCTGCAGGAGGAGGCAGGAGTTCTCTTCTGTAGATGAACAGATGCTTTGATGATTCTGTTCATTTATTCAACAAGAATTTACGAAGCACCTTTATGTGCCAGGCGCTGTGCTAGGCTCAGACCTGGAGGAGGAGAGGCTGCAGTAAGGGCCGGTCATTCGTGCAGGGAGAGATGACTAACGTGAGGGATGAGAAAGCCTTTTCTCTGGAGGCATGTGGGTGCCTGATGAGGGAGATAGACCCACACATGCACCCCAATAAAATTGCTCTGAGAAGCTCTTTGTGGCTGGGCTGAGCCCTGAGACAGCCTGTTTTTCTTCTAAGTATATTTGGGGCCAGGGCCCCAGCCCCACCCTGTGTTACCTTTGTGTTCCTGGGTCCACTGCATGGGTGTGTGTCCTCCCACACATGCTGCAGAGAACACGTGCACACCCCATGCCTTGGTCTCAGGCTTCTGTCCCACTCCCAGGCAGGTCCTCTGGCCACCAGAAGGGCTTTTGTGGCTCGAGTGCTGGACATGCCAAAGGCTGCCAATGCGGGGACAGACTGCCCTGCAGGTGTGTTCAAGGCCAGCAGGGACCACAGAAGTGCTGATGCTGTGGGCCCAGAAAGCAGAAAATCCCTGGCCTAATGACTGAGTCCCCAGGTGTCCACAGAACAGATCCATCCCCTTGGTTAGGCGCACACCCAAGGGCCTCAGCTCATTGCCATCTGCCTCCCCTGTACCTGCACCCACGTGGCTGAATGTGGCTCGGGAGAAACACACTGACTGACTGATCACCCTTTGATTAGCAGAATCCTCAGACAGAACCCAACAGGGCAAGCTCCCTGCTCTTCCACTCTACCTCCTCTCCTCCGTGCCACTCCTCCCTCATGCCATCTCATATTACAGGGAAGTCAGAAAACGTTGCAAGGAATCCCTTCACTTTCCCACACCGGGAGCCACAAGCTTGCCTGCTTCATCCGTACCCTTCCACCTGCCCTTGGCCCCAGCTCCCATCTGCAGCCAGACCTGTCTGAGCGTGACCTCACCCCTCTGGCCTTCGCAAGACCTTCCCCATAGGTTGCCTTACATCTTCCCTTCTGCGTCGTAGCTCCCTTCTGGTGACAGGAGCTTCCCCATCACCATATACACCTACTCTGGGCTCCTGTCTCTTTCAAACTAAGAACCAGCTCTTGCCCTGGGTGCCCTTTCCCTGCTCCAATTCCCATTCTCCATCATGGCACCGTTTCTTTCCCAGGCGCTCCACGCAGCCGTGTGCCACTTAACAACGGGTGTGTTCTGATAAATGTCGTTTGGCGATTTTGTTGTCGTGCGGACTCCATAGCGTGTGTTTACACAACCTTGACGGTGACGCTACCGCACATGCAGGCTCTGTGGCTCCAGACCCGCTCAGCATGCAGAGGCGTTGAGCGCCATAGGCAACTGTAACACAATGGAAGTTTGTGCATCTGAATAGATCTAAACCCAGGAAAGGTACCCAGAACAAACAGAAAAGCAGACAGAAGGAACGCTTCAGTTCCAGGATCATCGTCCAGGACCTCAGTCACCCATGTGGTTCGTCACTGTCCAGTGCACAGGACTGTTCTCACCTGCTCTCTAACTCTCTCTCACACCCACTCCGCATGGGCGTCCATTCCCACTGTTTGACCAACACTGCCGTGGTCAAAGCTTCCAGCAATGCTCACACTGCTGAATCCAGTGGTCACTTTTTTATCAAGTTGCTGGATCCTTGCACAGCATTTAGGCGGTGGGTTGAGTCTCTTCACTGAGCTGTCTCCCTATTCTCCTCTGATGGCTTCTCCTCTTCCTGTTCCTTCTCCTCCTTCTTCTTCCTCCCTGTCTTTCCCTGTCTCAGGCTCCCTTGCGGGGTTCTGCCACTAAACATCGCAGTGTGTCAGGGCTTGGTCACAGGCTTTCTCCCGTCCTCCGGAATTCCTGTATGTCGATGATCTCATCGCGGCGTCCGAAACCATCGTGCGCTGATGCCTCCGACTCTCGCATCTTCAGTTCTGCATTGAGCTCCAGGCTCACCTCAGTTTGTCATCTCCCTTTGGATATCTACCAGGCGTTCAAAATTAACATAGATAAAGCAGAACTTTCGATTTCTGTCCCCGCCCCAACCCGGTCTTACCTGTCTTGCTAACTGGCAGTAGCACGCACTCGGTTTCTTCAGGCATTCCAAAGTCCTGCAAACTCAACCCAGTACGGTTGGTACCCACCTGATCATGGTTCAGCTTGTGAGATTTCAACTTCACGATGGTGGAGAAGCAATGAGCATTCAGTAGAAACTTTGAGTTTTGATTCTTTTTTTTTTTTTTTAGAGAGAAGGGCAATGAGAGAGAGACACAAAGAGACAGAGAGAATCACTTTGTATTGAGTTTTTCACATGGCCTTTGCTGCTCCAACACTTAGTTATGTACGTGGGTGCTGCGGTTTGAACCCATGTACTTGCATATGCGGGCAAGCACCATAACCACCGAGCCACCGCTCCAGCCTCGAGCTTTGACTCTTGATCTCGTCCCAGGCTAGTGTTGTGCAGCCTGTGATGCTGGGCAGTGGCAGTCAGCAGGGAAGTCATGAAAGGAAACAGCCCAGTCCACGGTGCTGTGTTGCTAAGCTCCGGTGTCTGGCAGGTTAGCAGTGTTATGTGTCTTTTTGGCCTACTGTGTTTTCAACTGACATTGGGCTTATTGGGACGTGACCCCCCTAGTAAGTTGAGCAGCAGCTGTCTACCATTAGCCCATCCTTAAACCTCCATTTCTCTGTCATCTTAATCTAGGTCATCCTCTGTCTCATTTCATAACAGCCAGCACCATCTTCTAGAATTTTAAACAAGATTATGTCCCTTTTAGATTGTTATTTGAATAAAGCCTAAATTGCCATGGCTTGCAATTCCTTCAAGAATCCTGCCTCAGGCTGGAGCGGTGGCTCTGCAGTTACAGTGCTTGCCTGGCATGCATGAGGACGTGGGTTCAAATCCCAGCACCAACGAAGTGTTGGAGCAATGAAGGCCATGTGAAAAACTAAATAAAATTTATTCTCTCTCTCTCTCACTGTCCATCTCTCTCTCTCTAAATAATAATAATAATAATAACAATAACCCTGCCTCTCTGACCTCGGCTTCCCCCTCTCTTTCCCTTCCTCAGCCTTGTGTTCTGTTCAAAGTTGGGAAGCAGGAGACAGTTCCACCTTTGGGGGAGCTCTCGGGCCCTTCCCTCTGCTTAGAATATCCTCACCCAGGTTTCTGAATATCTCAGCTCAAACACTGACTGTTAAATAAGAGGTACTGTCTGACCCTCTGGCTCTCTTGCCTTCACCATCTGGATTTGTTTTACTGGCAGCACTGCTCATCGAGGTGCCCTGTTCTGAGGACTGTGTCTGTCTCTTTGCTTCTTGTCTCTCACTGCACTGGTGTGAAAGATCCAGGAGAGGAGGGAGCTTCTCCATCACAATTCCTGCCAGATCTCCTGTGCTGAGACAGTGCCTGGTACCTTATTAGGTGTTCAATAGAGCACCATTAAAGAGATGAGCCAACGGAGCCCAGGAAGTGGGGATGAAGTCAAAACAGGATCTGGGCAGATCCCTGCTCTGGGACCCAATGCAGAGGAGCAATGGAGGCAAACTGGACAAGCAGCCCCATAAACGGCAGCCCAGGACATTGGCACTTGGTGGGGCACTGCCCAGAGTGCGAGCGAGCACGTGCACAGGGAGGTTTCTCGGGAACACTGGGTCTAAGCTGAGACCTAGAGGATAACAAGGCAGGTAGAGGGCAGATAGAGCCTCACGTGCCTGGCAGGGACACTGAACATAGACAGAGCCAGAGGGAGAGAGCAGGGAAACCATGTGTCCTTGCAAACCATCTCACCTGCCCCGCTGCAGCAGGCCTTCCCACTACTCCCGGGGCTGCGCAGAGGTGGGGAGGGGATTTGGGGTGGACATCTTTTGGATCCACATAATTCATTCCTCCATTTATCCCTTCAGCACTAGCCACTGGGATCTGGTCATAGTCCAAAGCCTGTGTCAGGGGCTAAGCGAGCAGAAAAGACCCAGCCTCTGTGGTTAAAGAGACAAAATTAAACTATGAAAGTAAAGAGGTCCCAGACCAAGACCACACTGCAAGACCTGCCCCTCGGTGCAGAGGGCACTTCCAAGTCCCTCTAACACACACACACACACCCCTGAGCTCTGGGGCTCCTGCCATGCAGGGACTTGTCCCTGAACTGGTCCCACTGCCTGAAGAGCCTGCCTTTCTGCTCACTCCTGCTCTCTCACACACAGAGGTGCATGTCACCTCTGCTCTGGTCACATGCACACACCCATTCCCACCCTCATGATCTCACATACCCACCCAGGGCAGTAGTCCCAGGACACAGGGCTTCACAGCTGGCTGGGTGCACCCTGACCCCTAGAAGCTCCAGTGCTGCTTGGGAGGACCACAAATGTTCCAGAAGCAACAACCATTACTCCATTAAAATACTGTGGACAAACCAGCACAGGGGACGTAGTCAACTACATCTTCTACGCAGGGGAGTGATTTAAGGGAGCTTCTTGGAAGAGGAGAATTTGCACTGGCTCTTGAAGCATCAAGGAATGGGGAAAATGAGGGAGGAGGACTTTGCTTTGATCTTTGGTTTTCTTTTAAAGACACTGAATTAATTAGGTTAAATTAATCCAACCACAAAAAAGTTAATGTATTGGCTCATGGAGCCAAAAAGCCAGGGTTGGACCAACTCCAGGCAGTGTGGGATTCAGAGGCTGGAACAGAGTTCTCACTGTGTATTTCCCAACTGGACTGTCACCACAGGGAGGCCAGCCTGACCTCAGCATTTCAGGCAGACAGAAATTAGCCTTTCCTGAGAGCTCTAGCAGAAAGACCTTGGAGGACAGATGGCCTACTCTGAAGTCACATATCCATCTCTAAACCAGTGCTCATGGTCAGAGATATGGCCTGAGGTGTTAGTTAGCTTTCCTTTACTCTGACAAAATACCTGAGAAAATCAACTGGAAAGGAGGAAAGGTTTGTTTTAGTTCCCAGTTTCAGAGGTTGTGGTCCATGGAGTCAGGGATCCTGATATCCATTTCAAGGACATGTCCCCCGTGTCCTAACTTCCCTCCACTAGACCCTACCTGCTGCCTCCCAATAGACTGGCAACCAAGCACGTGGCCTTTGGGAGTCTTTTACGATCCAAACCGTAACAGGTGTGTACCTGTTTCTCCAGCAGGTTAGGCCCATCCAAAAACCACAGGGAACAGCTTCCTAAGGGAAAGGTCATCAGAAGAAGGACGAGGACTACATGGTAGCTCAGTGGCATAGCACCTGCCCAGTGTGTGTAAGGGCCTTGGCTCAATCTCCAGCACCCCACAAAACAGGTAGGAAACAGGTATTAGACAAATCGACAGAAGTCAAAGATCCCCGCCTTAAATAATATACCTCCCTCGGGTACTCTGAACTTTCTCATGTTTCTGCATAATTTACTCAACTTGCATATGTAGGGATTACGGGCGTGTGCCACCACGCCCAGCGTGCTATTACTTTCTAATGTAGCGTGACCCTTACCGTTCTAACTACCTTTTAAAGGCTTGATGGTGTGCCAGCAAGCACACTCACATCGATGCACCACAGTTGCCACCACGCACCCACAGTATTGTCATTAGAGTGTTTTAAAAGGGTGCATTAGCACTTTGGAATAGGTAATTACAGATAAATTATACAAATTTCAATTCTAGGGCCGCCCTATGAGCCTTTCCAGAGCAGCTCACCCGCGTCCATACTCTGTGCTTCCGGATATAGCATAGTTTACATATAATACAAGTTTGCACACGCAGATCCCACTCTTCACACACGGTGGCACAGTGTTCCGCATTCTTGTTTTCCTTTAACGTGTCCTGGAGCTCATTCTGCATCACGCCGAGACACTGCTTGGTGGTGACTGCGTGGTATCATGGCATTCTAGCTTAGGAATGTACTATAATTTCTTCAACCAGTTGTCTGTTAGTGGACATTGATACTTTTTCCAATTATTCAATATTACACAAAATCTTTTTTTTTTTTAAGAGAGAAGGAGAGAAAGAGAAAATCAATTCTATTCGTTCTTTCATCTGGCCCTTGTTTCTCCCACACTTAGTTGTGTATGTGGTGCTGGGATTTGAATCTGGGTCCTTGCATATGCCAGGCTCCAACCACTTAGCCACGGCTCCAACCTCTATGATGACTTCTATATATATTATTTTGAACAAGTAACATTTATGGAATAAATTCATAAAAGTGGAATTGTTGGGGGAAGGATAGTTGCATGTTAAGTTTTAATATATCACTGAATTTCACAACGGTTTCAACCTGTCTACTACCAGCACAGCCTTCTCCCACGACAGGCCAGGGAGGAAGAACACAGCCCTTCATCATAAAATATCCATTTTTTTCTCTTTTAAATATAAATTGAATTGGGAGGCCCTCTTGGGGGTAAATCTAATATTATATTATTTCTTTAGAAGCTTGTGTAATTGTTCAACAAATAAATTTCTGAATAAATAAAAATAAATAAATATAAATTGAAAATACTATTATATTTAATATTTGTATAAATTCAGATTCATTTAATATACTTATGTTATATTTACATACGTAAATGTATTATGTTTATGTAGTTTATTTATATTTAGGTTTTATATAAATTTAAATCTGAATACAAAATTGGACATCATGTTGTTTGGGAACTACTTGCAGCTCTCTTGGGACCACAGGATAGCATTTATCTGAGAATGGAGCTCAGATACACTGGAAAATGTAGGGTAGGGAAACCTGGCCCAGGTTCTATTATTTGAGTCCTGGATAAAGCCTTGCCTGAAGTCCACTCTGGAGTAGCTCAGCTTCATAAGCCAACATATAACATATTTGCTTGTGTCAGCATAGGCTGGGCTATCCCTTGCCACCAGAGAGCCCCCATTGATCACAAAGCTGGTGAGCAGCAGAGCTGGACCCACCACAGGTCTAACGAACCCAAAGGGACCTGAACTTGACCTCTGTACTCCCAGGGGAACGAGACAGGGGTGCTTAC
The DNA here is from genome assembly GCA_004027875.1 of Aplodontia rufa. Classification (NCBI taxonomy): domain Eukaryota; kingdom Metazoa; phylum Chordata; class Mammalia; order Rodentia; family Aplodontiidae; genus Aplodontia; species Aplodontia rufa. Next base: position 56,131 of record PVKS010006304.1, read on the forward strand.
TGCGATGAGACCTAGAGGACCAAGAAGAGAGAAGCAGGCGGAGCAGAAGGGAAGATGAATGTGCAGCCAGAGAAGGGGCCACAGTCTGCAGAGGTGAGGGCACAGGAGGCCTGAGAGAGCTGCAGGGGTTCTCAGTGGACGAGGCGGAGAGGGTCAGGTGTGCAGCCACAGCTGCTGTGGCTCCAGGGTGGCTTGATTTATCCGGGTCTCAGCTGGAGTGGCCAGAGCTTCACCTCAGCAGTGCTCAGAGATGTGAGAGAAGAATCTCCTGGCTGCATGTCCACACCAGGAGGAGGAGGGACAAAACCCACCACTTGTCTCCTCAGCCTGGGTGCCCCGCAGGGGAGTCATTTTTGGAGACCTGACATCGGACATGGCCACGGGGCCATACCTGGGGTCTGACTGCCAGGAGTGAGGAGCGTCCTCAGTTCCCTAGAGGGAGGCGACAGTGAGGAGGAGAAAGGCCACAGGCAGGTGAGAACCCTTCCTGGGGTAAGCATGTGTGCATGCGTGCACAGGTGTGCATGCATGTGCACATGTGTGCCTGCGTGTGTGTGCATGCACAAGTGTGCGTGCGTGCGTGTGCTGTGCTGTGCATACACAGGAAGCCTTGCCCAGGTGAGCCCTGGGAACCTTCCCCAGAATTTACTGTTTCTCCCGTCATTACCTTATCTCAGGTGGCCCTTGGGAGCCTTTGACCCCCTTTCTGGGTGAGGCCAGAAGGGAAAGGAAGAGAAGAGCGAAAGGGAAGCAAGGAATTTGCCCTCTGCTGTGTCTCGGCCTCTGGGCTGTGCAGCACTGCCGTCAGCTGGCTCCAGACCATGTCCTGTGCCCTGCACCTGCAGCACCCCCTTCCTGTCACCGTGCCTCCTGTCACTCCCCCGCCCCGTTCGTCTTCCATAGCAGGACCCTCCTGAAACCTGTCCCCTGCTCTTAGCTCTGCACAGCTATCTTCAGACCAAGTCGAGTGCTTGTGCATGACTTAGAAATCCTGGGAAACCCCAGTCTGCCGGCCTCACTCCCTTGGTCCCATCCCACCCCATCCCTAGGCTCCAAGGACAAGGCACCTCAGCTGCTCCCTGAAAGCATAATGGTTCCTGCATGGGTTCCTACTGTTGCTGCAACCGACTGGCACAGACTGGGTCAAGACCACATAGGCTTATCTCAGGGTTACACTGGGCCCACCAGAAAACCCAGAATGAACCCCCCTCTCACATCTGCAAAGTCCATTTTGGCCAGTAAGGCAGCGTATCCAGGTCCAGGGTTTGAGATGTGGACATCTACAGGAGGCCATTCTTCTGCCTGCTGCAGATCACATTGTGACTTTCGCTGTGCAGGTCCCTCGGTCTTGGCTGGAGTTGACTAAGGCCACCTTGAGGCTCAGTTCCCCGCTCTGCTGGCCAAGCTGTGTGCACACACTGCATCTCCCCAGAGGGGGCACCTGTGTCTATTTCACACAGAGGCACCAGCAGAGGGCCTGCCCTAAACACCCTCCACTTTCCATCCTTCCTCCCCTGGCCATGATCTAATCAGCTTGCACTGTTCTGCCCTGATGCCCCCAGCTGGCCAGTCCAGCACTCTATTCTGAGCTTCACCATGGTGGCACTGACCATAGGTCTTTGGGAGTGCTTGCTTGTGAGTCAGCCTGGCAAGATCTGAGTGAGGCCCAGAAACCTTCCCCAGGGTCCCCCCTTCCCCACTGAGAAGCAGCTCCAGGCCCTGCCATCTCCATTCCCAGGGGAGATGATCCCTTTGGAATCTCCCAGTTGGTGCCTCCTGTGAGCAGGCCTCAGATGGGGCTATGGAATCACTGGGAGGAAGACAGAACGTAAGTGGAAGGGGGTGCTGAGTTGGGGACTCTGAGCAAGATAGAAGGAAATGGGTGTTTGAGAAGAGAGGGCAGGAGACCTGCCCTCTGGAGTGCCAGGACAGGCAGGCAGGGCTCACCTGAGGTTTTCATTTTAAAGCAGCAGCCCACGCACACATCTAATTATACTTTTGCTCAAATCTCACTATAGGATAATGGTAGAGAGCTTAAAAAGGAAGACACCGACCACAAGAATGAGGAAGACGCAAGAGGGAGATAAGAGCAGGGGAACTGGGAAGCTGACAGGTGCTCACCCGTCTGCCTGAAGACCTAGAGAAAGCCAAGCACCCCAAGCACCGCGGAGCAGGATCTCAGAGGCTCCGCAGCCAGGAAGCTGCTATGCGGAGTCCCTGGGCAGGGATTGAGGGTTAAATGTGGAGGATTGGTTGGAAGTTAAGAAGCAGTTACAGGCCAGGGATGTGGCTGGGCAGGGGAGCTCTTGCCTAGCACTCAGGAGAAGTCACATTCTTGGATCCTTCCTCCTCCCTACCCTGCTGGGCACGTAGGCTCCGCTGAAGATTAGGTACTGACCCAAGGCAGGAAGATTCAAGGTCATGTATGCACGGAGACCCCACTCCTAGCACTTGACTTGGAGCATCCCAACCACGATGTGACTCTGCCCTTCAGGCAGAAGATGGGGAGAAACTCTGAAAAATCTGGCCAGCTCAAGAGGAAAACCCAAATCCTGATACTGAGGATTCCCTGACAAGAGGCACAACCAGATCTCTCCCTAGTGTAGTGAAGCCAATGTTTGGCAAGCCCCACCCCAGAATGATTAAAAAAAATCAGTATGCTGAGAACAAAGGAGAAACACCCTTGCCAATGAAGAACACCAGAACAGCAATAGAAGGTTCAGAAGATAAAGAGGAAATATGCTAGAAAGGAGGAAGTAGAAAAAAAAGGAGAGAAAAAGACCTGAAGATGAAAGATGGACAGTAGGAGATAAAATGATTTAAAATATTGAAGGATTAAGCCCAGAAGTCCAGTATTGAAACAACAGAAATTACAGAGGAAAAAAGCACCTGAAAACAGTCTCCTGCCAAGTATGTCTTTAGGAGACTTTAGACAACCAAGGACAAAGAATTCCACAAGCTTTAAGGTGCGTGAGGACAGAAAACAGGACAGATGTAAAGGATGGGGACTCAGAATGGCTCAGAAGTCAGGGAAAGAAGACCCCCAAATAATGGAGGCACATGCTGTTCATGCTAGGCTGCTCCATTCAGCCAAATTACCAGTTACTTTTAAGAATAAAGACATGTTGGACCAGATGCAGTGGCTCACGCCTGTAATCCCAACATCTCGAGAGGCTGAGGCAAGAGGATCACAAGTTCAAAGCCAGCCTCTGCAACTTTGTGAGGCCTTAAGCATCTTAGTAAGACCCTGTATCAAAATAATAATAATAATAATAATAATAATAGTAATAATAATAATAATAAAATAACAGGCTGGAGACATGACTGAGAGGTTAAGTGCCCCGGGTTTAATCTTGGGTGCCCCCACCCACAAAAAAAGAATAGACACTTTGATCATGTGACATTGGAAGAAAATTTCCTCCTGTGCAGTCTTTCTCAAGAAACTGCTGGGGAATGGGGGGTGAACTCAGAGGAAGATGCAGGACATGGAAACTGGTGGAGCCCACACAGAATGGGACAAGAAGCAGCCCCTGGGAGGACCATGCAAAAGGACAGAGACATATCAGATGGGAGGACAACCATTCTGATTTGGGCAACACACCTTAAATGAGAGGTGTGGTCCAGAAGGCCTTCTCACTAGGATGCCCACTGCCACTGGACTGTCTTTCCAACCCACGCAGAAGGCCAGGATGAGTGTGGTCCGGAGTGTGATCTTCCCTTGCTTGGTCTTGACCATAAGTAGGGAGTCCTCGCTCCTTGGCCTTTTTTTTTTCTTCCCCTGATTTTCCCTACTCCTGAGAACTGGATGTCACCCTTGTGAGCTTAGAAGGAAAAAATGCAAAGCAGCTCACTCTCCTGCCAGGTGTCCAGTGTCTGCCCCACGCCCAGCCCTGCAAATGCCCAGCTTCAGGGAGCCTGTGCTTCCCTTGGCTCCCTTGTGGCTCCCAGTGATGTCCCAGACAGAGCTTAGGAGACTGCCAAGGAGGCTAATGCCAGATCATGGTCCAGGGACTCTGTGCACCTCATCTTCTCTGAGGCAGCAGTAGCCTCTGCCTTGATGCAAGATTTGCTACTGAGCTTTTCCCTATGAGCTCTGTCTGCCCCCAGGATCAGCCCAAATGCAGATCTATCTGTGTCCCCTTGGTTCAACACAAATGCAGCTCTATTCTTCACCCTTCTCTGCCCTGCTTTGATCCAGGAGCCTGACCTTCACAGATGACCTCAACTGCTCCCTTTCACACCGCGTTCTCTAGTGTCGTGTCGGGCTCCAGTGAGAAGTGCCAGCAGGTAGCAGGGTAGGAGGCAGATCAGTGAGGCCACATGCCTACTAGCCCCTGCCTGTCCCATGACACATCTATTCCAGGCCAGCCTGGGCCCTCGCCCGGGCTACAGCTTCCCTGAGGATAACTGCTCCTTCCTCTTGAGAGTTTGGGTGGCGATGGCGCCTCTGTTCCCAGCCCCACGCTTCCATGTCCCCATTTCGGTTTCCCTTGACTCCGATCACACCCTTGTACACGGTCCCTTCATCAAATGCTCCTCAGCCTTCCGGCTTGGGAGCATTTTTCTTTTAAGAGAGCAAGGGACAGTGAGAGAGAGAGAGAGAAAGAGAGTACCATTTTTATTTAGTTTTTCATGTGGCTTTCGTTGCTCTGACACTTTGTTGTGTATGTGGTGCTGGGTTTGAACCCGTGTCCTTGAAATGCCAGGCAAGTGTCACAATCACTGAGCCACTGCTCCAGCCCTAGGATTATTCTTTCAGTTCTTTAGTTTTATACACACTTCTGAATGTATGAAAGATTTCTCCATAAAGATGAATTACAAGGGACAGATGGGCTGTCCCCCAGAGAGCTGACCCCCTCGTATTTCTTGACCTAAGTGATGGTTACATAAGTATCCACTTTGTAATGATTTGTTCAAGTGCACATTTGTATCTTATGCACTTTTCTGTATGTATTTTACAATAGTTTTTTTTAGATATTCTTTTTTTACTTTATTCAGAAATTTATTTGTTGAACAATCAAACAAGCTTCTAATGAAATAATATAATATACATATAAATTCTGAAAATTAGATTTACACCCAAGAGTCCCCCCAATTACCCACCCTTATCCCTGGCCCCCTCCCCAGTACATCTCTACAAATGCCTTAGGTTTTATGACATTACACCTTATCCGGATTTAAAACATGATAATAGACCTCCTTTGTCACAATGAATTTTATTTAATTTATTTATTTATTTATTTATTTTAAAGAGAGGGACAGTGAGAGAGACAGAGAAAGAGAAACAACGTTATTTAGTTTTTCACATGGCCTTAGTTGCTCCAACACTTAGTTGTGTACGTGGTGCTGGGGTTTGAACCTGGGTCCTCGTGCTTGCCAGGCAAGCACCAAAACCACTGAGCCATCACTCCAGCCCCTCACAATGAATTTTAAAAGCAAAATATTGTCTACTATGCTGTTTTGTGATGTCACCTCCTCCTTTCTTGCTCCCAAATTTCAATACCCAGCCTTGCGTTAGTGGTCTCAGCCTTAGATTGGTGACCTCTAGGGAATAAAGGACCTTAGGGGCATCTGGTGGGGAGGGGAAAGGGAAGAATAGAAACTGAGCAGAAGCAGAACACTGGATACAGAGGGGACCCAAATAAATGGAACTATCCCCAAAGCCCCCTGAAGACATTGGGAAGTGTGTGTGTGTGTGTGTGTGTTTTGAGGGAGGATCCTTGTGGTCTCTGCTTCATTTATATAAACAGAAAAGTGTGATCCCATAACATTGGAGAATGTGGGTCACCCATGAGCAAAGAAGACACTTGGCAAGGACAAGGTTTGTAAGGGCCAAGGTAGTCGAGGGACTGATAACTGTTACTATTTGCGGGATTCCTTTCTCCATCCCCTTTGCTTGAAGTGTTTCTAAGAGTGGTACAAGCTCTGGGAGAAGTTGGCGGATGGCAAACAACACAAGCCACTCTGGCTAGTTACTAAAGGATGTTATGAAGCTCAGAGTTCCCAGGAGGCCAGAGTCAGACTTGGATGTTACTGAGCCAAGAACAAGACCCAAGTCACACAGCAGGAGTTGCCCCATGGGGACAATATGGCACCACTCCAACACAGACAGCCCCAATCTAGTGGTGACCCTGAGCTCTGCCACTGTCGACCTGAAGAGCCAGAGGCCAGTGCTTTCTAATAGAGGACCCCACTGCACTGCTCTTGTAGGACTACGGAACTTTGTCACAAGGATGCTGCCTAAGGAGGCTGGGATATGAATTCTGGCTTCTACCCTGACTGGGAAGGACTCAAAATGTGGAAAATTCCCCAGCATAGGAATTATGCGCAAAAGACAGAGAGAGTCCAAAATGTACTGTGCCAAGGGAAGAGTCGGGGGGTGGAGGCGACATTCAAGCACAAGGCCACAGCCAGGAAAGTAGGAGTGAAGGGGACGGGACGGGTGTGCTCATGGGTGCCCACACACTACGGTTACAGTAAGGTAGGGGCAGGCCCTGAGTCTGTCTGGATTCATGTTCCTATCCTGGGACCATGGCTCTGGACCATTCTGTCTGGTCCCTGTGCCTGCAGCCCTGCCCACCCTTCATTGCAGGAGCCACCTCTCATTCCAGGAACCAGGACCAACACCTTGTCCTGTGGCAGCCTTTCTCACCTTGCTGCCCCTCCCCCACCACCCAATGCTTGATGCCCAGAAAACTCAAAGACTGGCTGAGACACCAAACACCAAAGACGGACATCTGAGCAGCTGATAGAGGCTGGGGGCAGCCCAGGGAAAGGCTTTCTCCATGCCACAGCAGAGTTAGGGTCTGTGGCAGGGCTGTGAGACATCTGGAAGAGCTGGTCCCCATGAAGGTGGCTGGGGCCCTGAAGCCAGCGCTTTGGGAGCAGCTATGGCATGATCCTGCAGAGGGTGGCTCTCAATGACAACTGAAGGAATTTCTGAGCTGAGACAAGCATAAACTCTTAGGAATTGGCACTGTACACCCCGCCCCCCGTCTGTCTGTCCTTGGGTCATTACTATCCTACTGGGCAGGGGGCTTTGGTGCAGCAAAGAGGGATCAGGTCCCAGAAGAAGGGAAAGATTAGGTAGTAGGGAGGAGGAAGAAGGGAATGTCACTTTCAGAGAGGCAGAAATGTTTAAGAATTTTGAAAGAATGTTCCAGAAAATTAAGAGAAGTAGGAATCATCTCATGGTCCTCTTCTAACCCTAAATTCACTTTGAAATAAAGCACCTTCATGTTCCCAGCACCAATACAGGGAAGGCAGGAGTGGAAAGGGCCCGCGCCTGTCTTCCGTGTATCTCAGCTCCCCCAGGCCTCCAAGCCCACGCTGGCCAGGTAGGAGACTGGCAACCTCTCCCCACTGGCCACACCCTAGGGCTGATGTGAGCAGGCTAAGGGTTAAGCACATACCTCTTGCCAGTATTCCATGGATATAGCACCCTGGGCCAGACCATGAAGGCCGCAGCGCCTGGCATGGGCCTCAGGAGGAGCCAGCCCACAGAGAGGCGGAGGCAGCGGGGATGACCTCATCCTTTCCTGTCTCAGGCTGCTCTGATCGTAAAACTGTGGACGCCACGCAAATGGCCTCAGGTGTGTGCTCTCCCAGTTTCGCTGGGATAATAGTCAGGAACTGTAAGAGGCTGACCTGGTTTCGATGGACCTGGCTCTGCCGCCTCTTCTCTCTTCCTCCTCCCTTGTGCTCCAGAGGGGCCAGGCCTAGAGCAGCAATGAGGGTGCCGCAGAGGGACAAGATCCTTCCTGTCGGAGAGACTCTGTCAAGGGAGGCCCAGGTACCTGGAGAGAGAACAGCACCCTGCACCCCTTAGGAGCCTCAGTGCACAAGAACTTGAACTTGACTCCGCTGAGATCCAGAATCAGATCCAGCAGAATCCTTGGAGCCCTCTCATCTCTAAAACAGCTTCAAATTACAGATGAGGCCACTGAGGCAGAAAGAGGACGGGAGCTGGCGACAGAACCAGGCACTCACTTGGGTTTATGCAGTCCCGCCCTTTCCTCTCCTGGAACAACATGGAAGGAATCAGAAACTGAGATGGGGAGCTTCCGGAGGCCCCCAACTGCGAGCAAGCCGAAGTTACCCAGGAGCTCCCTGGCCAGCTTCTCGGTGGAACAGAGGGAGAGGAGAGGCCCACAGGGGTGGCTCGCTCCCTGCAGTCCTGGGACACTGGCAGCTCCCAAGTCTGTCCCAGGCCTTCCCCATCGCCAAGTCGTGGATACTCCTGAGGCTATAGCACCTCAGTTCCTGCAAAGTTACCCATCACCCCATTAGACACCCCAGGGCGGTCAGGGAGAGCACTTCCCCACTCAGAGACGGGAAAGCCCAACACACCTGTTGGGAAGGTACTCAGAAGGACCCTTACACCCTCAGCAACCTCCACCGCCCCAGCTGGGGTGGGCATTGGTCTCAAAGGCTTTGACGTTGAGAATTCCCAGGATAAGCCTACCTCCTCCTTTGCAGGGCAAAGCCTTGGAGGCCCACAAGCAGCATCTGAATCCCAACTGGCCCCTCACTACTTTCCATCTTAAGCAAGTCACCCGGCCTTTGCGATGACTTTCTCACTGTCAGGTGCAACTGTGCCCCTCTCCTGTGTGGTTCAGTGAGGACTGGAGATAGGAGCACGTAGTAGGCTCACAGATCATGGCAGCCGTTACCATCAAGGCTGTCTAGGAAGTCCCTTCTGACACACCAACTTTTTGGATTCCAATCCCCACCCTTCTCTAGGATCCTGTGGGGCTGGGCCTGGCAGCTGTCACTTTCCTGTGCCACAGGATCATGCTCTGGCCACCCTCCCTCCCCAGTCTTCCAGGGCACAGTGAGTCCTAAGTTAGCAACACACCACCCTCCTGTGGTTTACTCATCATCTCCCAAAACTGGGAAGAACACACATCACCGGAGAAGGGAAGGACCGTGGGCACCCACCCCATGGGCCTGTGGCCCTAAAAGGGAAAGGACAGCAAGGGCCATCTGGAGGACACGCTAAAGCAGCAGCTAACAGGCAGCAGCTTGGGGAGAAAAGAGGAAGCAGAGGCTGCTTCGTGCAGTTCCACCTGTACAGGAACTCCAGGAAAGGCAGACTGCAGCCACAGGAACCAGGAGGGGTTCCTGGAGGTCGGAAGTGGGGAAGCAAGGACTTTGCGGGGGGATTAGAATACTCGGTATCTTGGTTGGTGTAACAGAGCTTGGCATGCGGTACAAAACCCGACCAGGGGTGTGACCCATACCTTGCCTGTGTCCCTGGGGAAAGAGTTCTCTTCTTAGGGAACTCATAAGAAGTGCCCAGTCCTTAAGAAATAATTTTAGGGGCTGGAGCAGTGGCTCAGCGGGTTTCAGCACCACATATACAAAGAACTCTCAGAACAATGAAGGCCACGTGAAAAACTAAATAAAATTGGTTCTCTCTCTCTCTTTCTCTCTCTCTCTCTCTCAGTACCTCTGTTTTTTTTTAAAAAAAAGAAAAGAAATAATTTTAAAGGGACTGGAGTGGTGGCTCAGCAGTTACAGTGCTTGCCTGGCATGCGTGAGTACGCGGGTTCAAACCCCAGCACCATGTACACAATGGAGTGTTGGAACAACGAAAGCCACATGAAAAACTAAATAAAGTTGATTCTCTGTTTCTCTCTCTCTCACTGTCCCTCTCTCTCTTTAAAAAATAAAAAATAAAAAAGGAGGAGGAGGAGAAGGAGGAAGAAAAAATGAGTGACCATGGAAAATGAGGGAGGATTTGAAGAAATACAATACTGGGAAGAAATACCATGGAAGAAATACCCTTAAATACGTTCTGCCGGTTGGTGGACTCAGGTTCCACAGTCGTACCAGTCTCCCTGCCTGAATTACCCATCCTCCAACCCTTATTGTATATCCTCACTCCCAGACTATACCTGGAAAAAGTTCATACATTTTTTATGAACTGTCTTTAATGAGATATTTTCCTCTTGTGGTCCCAGGTGACCTGGCCCCACTTGGGTCACTAACCTGGCATGCAGTGGAGTTTCTCTCCTCTGCTGCTTCCAGTCTTCTGCAGGCTACCAAGACAAGGCTGTCCTGCTGTCCTCTGGGCCTGGTCCTCCCGCCCACTGCCACTGCCAGCTCTATCCTGTCCCTCCTCCTCTACCTTCTGTCTCAGGGATGACAGCGTGTTCCAGGGCTGTTACTTTGGAGGGTTGGCTCCTCCACATTGAGATGGACTTCGGGCTGGAAGTCTTGCCCTACCTGCTTCACTCTCTCCTCTCCCCTCTGCCTTCTCCCAGGAAGCTCAGCGTGGGAGAAGAGTGGGATACTCTCTTGGTGTTCTGGAATAAATGAACACGTTCATAATTGCAGCCATTCATGAGTGCTGCTCACTCATTCTGTGCAGAAGAGAGGCTCCTCAATCTAGCTTCAGCCCAAAAGGAATTCCCGGGCCACACAACTGAAAGGACTGGTCCCAGTCCTGGATTCGGGATTGAGCCTGGGAGTCTCCAGATCTCTCTTCTTATCCCCACTCCTGACTTCTGCCTCTCTGCCCCTGTCTTAGTGTGTCTCCCTCCCTCTGTTGCCTTCTGTGTGTATATATCTCCTCTCTCCTATTCCAGCCAAGGCTGGGGATGGCGGCGGGGGAGAATAAAACCCTCCTGCCAATGGGCAGTCCCTGGGCTGAGTGGGTCCAAGACTTCAAAATCACAGTGTATGATTTCAAATTATGTGCATATTTAATTTTTCTGTTAGACTTGCCTCACATCCTCACAGTACCCAGCACAGGGCCAGGCACAGGGTGACCCTCACCCTGCCCCAGGAAGGACTGCTCAGTGGGAAGGGAGGAACAGGATCAGAGATGGTCAAGGCTGAGGCTAAGGTGAAGTCCTATTGAGCTGTTACTGCTCCATCCTGCTAGTTTTGCCTGGGAGGCTTAGGGAGCAAGAGCAAACTCGGAGCAGGCCCTGTCCTCCTCCACCCCGTACTCATTAGTCAGGCAGGCTGGGGCCAGGGGCTGAGGGCTGGGACAGAGTCCTGGTCAACATCAGCCTAGCTGATACCAATTAAGACCCAGGAATCCCCTGCCCCTAACCCTGGGCTCAGATCAAAAGACCTTGGCCCTCAGATGCAGAGGCTCTAGATCATAAATCTGAAGGCACCAGCCCTCCTGCTAATGAGCTGTCCCGGCTTCCACCAGAGTAGGGATTTAGATTCCTGTTTCAGGTCCAGATGAGGAGTCAAGGGAGGCCTAAGACCCCAGAGCTCCCTTCCCCCCATAGCATCCAGCTTTTGGGGCCTGGGTCCCTCTTTGCTGAGTAAATCCTGGGGTCAATATCCTGGCCGGACATGAGGAGTCACTCTGTCCTCTGGGCCACTGCCCCACCAGGTCCAAGAGTGGTTCCTGTGCCCATTGCTGGTCCCACAGGAATTTTAACCACTAACATCTGGACGTAGACTCCGGAAGAGCAGACGTCTTCACCTCCTTCAATTCCCTTCACAGAGGGGGCTTTTTCAATTTTAATTTGAGGTGACCTCTGACCTAAGTTCCCATTCCCATCGATTCCAAATATTTCCTGTGCCCTGATATAACCTCCCAAGACAGCCTGCACTTGACTAGAGCCCCTGCTGAGGGGCACTGCCTCTCTCCAACCACTGCTGAGTTGGGCTGAGAGCCCCTGGCCTCCCCTAAGACCAAAGATGGCTGCACACTGGCCACGACTCTCGCTGGGAAGAAGCTCAGCTGCCCTCAGGGAGCCAGGGATGGCAGGCATCACGTGCTAACCTCCCCTGCCAAAATGATTCTAAGTAACAATAATAAAAGACCCATGGCTACCCATCTGATAGCTCAGGAATAACAACTGCCAATTTATAGATGAAGAAACTGACCTGGAGAAAAAGGGGGCATCGAGGGCATACAGCTGGTCGTGGCTGAGCCAGAACACAGCAGCTTGTCAGCCACAAGCCTGGCACCTCCAGAGAGCCATGAGCCAAGGACTGTGGACACTGGGTGCAGACTTACAGAGGTAAGTCTCCACCTTGACGGTGAGCCTTGGCTTGGCCCTCCCATTTCAGCATGGCGACCAGCACTGCAAAAGCATCAAGGGTCTCACCAAAAGTCTCAGAGGACAGAGAAGGACAATCAAGGAGAATGGAAAGGGCCAGTCAGACCTTCAGCTCCAACCCTCTCTCCTTGGGATGACATTATATGGTCCTCTCACTGGGGGTCCAGCACTGTGCTAAGCTGGGTAGTGCAGGGGGTTACAAAATCAGGCATGCCCTGGTCCCTGTGAGGCACCACGAGGTAAGCAGATGAGGGATACACATGGGAAGCAGCCCCAGGACCCAGATCTGGAGTTGAGGTTAGGGTAGGGACCAGGCTGGGCAGGCTTTGTGCAGGTGGGGACTTCCCAGGAGGGTCTAGCTGGCCTCCATAAGTCACATACGCATATGGCCCTGGGGCAGGGCCCAGCAGCCATCATTCCAGTGGGACCATTCCTGACCAATGCCCTGATTCTCCAGAGTCCAGGAGTGTGGCCCAGTGGTCCCCTCCAAGAAGCCCCCTCCCCTGGGTCTGAGACCAAAGGGCACTATGGGGCAGTCTCTGACCACATGACTCTCCGGTGAAGCCTTTCCCTGTCTCCCCCTTCCTCCTGCCCCAGTCATGCTGTGACTCACGCTGAATTTCCAGGCCCAGTTGACCACAGTGACATCATCTTCACCTCCACCCCTTCTCCAGCAAACCTAACAAATCTGTCTTTCCTCTAAGCCGTTGTCCTCCTCAGAGTTGGGAAGGATTTAGGGGGTTATCTGGGGCTGCCTCACTCTACAATGGGGGAAACTGAGGTCTGGAGAGGGCAAAAGTTTCTTCTAGGCCAGAGGCTGGGATGCATTTAGGACTCTGTCCTTTGACTGTAAGAGTTAATGTGGGACTCAGTTGGGGTCTCAGGGTGTCTGATCACTGCTCTGCCACTCACTAGTTCTTACCCCTTACTGTTGCCCACAGGGCTCAGAAATCAGGATGCAGTCTCTCCCCAGGGCACTGAGGCATCAGGAGCAGCAGGAGGTCAAGGATCACCTGCCAACCCCCACCTGCTGCCCAAAGTGGGAAGCAGCTAATTCTTCCTCACAGAGAAGATGATTTAGAGAAAATAAGACCAGGAAAAGGAGACTGAGCTGCAGCTTCAAGGAGACCTGGCGGGTGGTCAGCGAGAGGAGCTCCGCAGGACAAAGAGGCAGGGAGGACCCCAGCGCTCACTGGTTCTCATGGAATGCTTTGGGCTTTGGAGATAAGAACATGCCTGGAACAGTGGTTTTCGAAGTGTGGTCACTGGTCCAATAGCATTGGCATCACCTGGGAACTCATTAGAAATGCAAAATGCAAATTCCAAGTCCACTTCGTACCCACTGAAGCGGCACTTTGCGCCAGTGCCCTGCATTGTAACACAAGCTTCATTTTGAAAAACGCTGACATAAAGAATAGCCCAAGGGATCAAGAGCTCTTATACCTGGTCAGTACCCGGTTCTGGGGCCCAGGGGCTCACTGATGCTCCTACAGGACTTCTGTATGCAGGCTATTCCAGCGGTACCTGAAATGAAACTCATTGCCAGAAAGGAGCTCTGGGGGCATGAACAGTCCCAAAGCCACAACCCCCATCCATTCATCTCTGCCTGTTGAACAGGATTCTCCCTCAGTTTCCCTGCCCTGCACTCCAGCTCACATTGGTCTTAGAACTCTGCCTTGGATCTCAAGCTACTCCACCAGGCCCTGTCACCAAGCCATTTGTGAAGCTGATCTCCATGTAGGGGAGATCACAACCTGCTCCTGAACCCTAGCTGCTGGCTGAGGTCATTTGTTGAAAACCATCCACAACCACGCTGAGGCAGCCCAGGGCCCCCACGTGTGCAGCTGTCTATCAAGGACGTCTGCTTGGAGAAGCAACTAGATTAATGGAATCCAGCTCACGCTCTACTCACCCATGTCCTCTAGTGCTAAGTGACATCCACCCAGTGGATGCAGATAATGCATAATTTGCACATATGCATTATATAGACCACTGCTTGAACACCACACACCCTGCCTTCCCTGTGTCTATACTGGCTGGGCTTCTCCTGTCTTCCCAAGTCTACACCAGCTGAAACCCACCCTCCTACATGGTGTTGTGGAGCCTCTTGCCTGGATCAGTTGTCCCACCATTTCTCCCCTTATTCCTCATCCTCACAGACTCTCCTGTCATGTTTAATATGAATAAGAATGAGCAGGCAAAACATCTTTGTTGATTGAAGTTTGAGGTCATTCCATCACAGCATCTCCTAAGACATCCATTCAGGGACATGCCTGCCGGGCTGCTGTGGAGAGGCCTCCCTTAAATGGCCTGCCTGAAGCTTGGTCCTTTGTGACCTGTGCAGGTTAGGGGCCCTGGGCTCTCCTGCCTAAGGGCAGCTCCACAGAGAGCTGGAGACCATGCTATGCCTCACCCCACCAGGGTCTTCCTTTCCTGCAGCTTTCACTAGTCCAGTTGTGGCTTGGACTCTTCCATCATGCAGTTAAAACTCTGGAGTAGTCAATTAATGCAGCTCAATTAATGCAGCTGATTTTTTTCCGAACAAACTGAACACATCACAGTAAGCACCTAACTTTTCTATTCTAACCATTTAGGATAAAGAAAAATCTCAAAGCCTCCCATGTTCATAGACCAACAGAATTAATATTATTAAGATGGCCACACTACCAAAAACAACCTACAAATTCAATGCAACCCCAAACCAAAGACATTTTCACTGAAGCAGAGGTAACAATCCAAAATTTACATGGAAGAAAAAAAAACCCAGTAGCCAAGACAATCCTGAGCAACGCTGGAGGCACTGCAGCACCTGATTCAAAAATATACTTCAGAATCCTAGTAACAAAAGCAGCATGAGTATTGGAGCGGTGGCTCCGCAGTTACAGTACTTGCCTGGCATGTGCAAGGACATGGGTTCAAACCCCACACCATGTACACAACGAAGTGTCGGAGCAACAAAGGCCACATGAAAAACTAAATAAAATTGATTCTCTCTTTCTCTCTCTTACTGTCCCTCTCTCTCTTCAAGAAAAAAACCCAGCACAATACTGGCCTAAAAACATACAGACCAATGGGATAGAAGAGAGAACACGGAGACAAACCACACAGTGACAGCCATCTGATCCTTGATAAAGGAAACATGTTGGAGAAAAAACATCCTTTTAAATAAACTATGCTGAGAAACCCAGATATCCATATGCAGAAGATGGAAACTAGATCCCTATACGTCACCCTGAACAAAAATCAATTCAAAATGGATCAAAAACCTAAATGGAAGGCTAGAAACTCTGAAACTGCTAGAAGAAAACAGGAGAAATACTTCAAGACACAGGCACAGGAAATGACTTAGTGAATAGGACGGTAGCTCAGGAAATAATGTGAATAGACAAATGGGATGGCATCATATCAAAAAGCTTCTACACAACAAAGGAAACGGTTAACAGAGTGAAGAGACAGCACACAGATGGGAGAAACTCTGTGCCAGCAACTCTTCTGACGGAGGGTTAATATCCAGAATATATTGAAAAAACTCAAAACGCATAACACCCAAAACCAAAACAACCCAATCAACAAGTGGGCAAATGAACTCAACAGACATTTCAAAGAAGAAGAAGAAGAAGAAGAAGAAGCAGAAGCAGAAGCACCAATAATCAGAGGAAAAACGTTCAACATCTATAGTCATCAGAAAAATGCAAATCAAAACTATGTTGAGATTCCATGTCACCTCAGTCAGAATGGCTATCATCAAGAATACAAAAGCAATAACTTCTGGCAAGAACGCAGGCAAGGGGCTGGAGCGGTGGCTCAGTGGTTTCGGCGCTTGCCTGGCAAGCACGAGGACCCGGGTTCAAACCCCAGCACCACGTACACAACTGAGTGTTGGAGCAACTAAGGCCATGTGAAAAACTAAATAAAGTTGTTTCTCTCTTTCTCTGTCTCTCTCACTGTCCCTCTCTCTTTAAAAAAAAAAAAAAGAACGCAGGGAAAAGGAACATTTACACATTGCTACACTGCTGACGGAAGTGGAAATTGGTACAGCCACTATGGAAATTAGAAAATTCTATAAATAAAATCACCCTGTAACCCAACGATACTACTCTTGGGCATATGCCCAAAGGAGTTAAAGTCAGCATACTACAGAGACACCTGTGAACCTACCCACATTTATCTCAGTACAAACCACAACAGCCAAGTTAGGGAATCAGCCTGGGTGCCCAACGGATGAATGGAAGAAATGTGTTTATACACAATTATTCAATCATAAAGAAGATTGAAATCATATCATCTGCAGGAAAATGAATGGAACCAGTGATCATAGCATTGAGAAGAGCCAGACTCAGGAAGATAAGTACCACATGTTTTCCTTCATATGTGGAATTTAGAGTGTGGGGGAGGGGGAGATGACATGAAAGTAGCAGGGGAGAGGAAGGAGATGGGGGAGGGAAGTGCAAAGGAGGGTAGGGGCTAGATATGATCAAAGCATGTTACGTGCGTGTACGAATTCGCCACAGTGAAACCCGTTAGTTTTGTGGTTTAAAGCACATTGATAATAAATAAAAAGAAAAAAAATTTTCCAAAACAAGATATATTCCTCTTCACCTCCTGAAATAAGTGGAAGTAGATATAGCCTTTTCTTGGGGTCTTGAAATATTAACTATATTTCTGAGCCATAGTAAAGTGTGTTTTTAATAACAAGTAATTAATTACATGAACACTTCAGGGGAAAAAAAAGCAGAAAATGTGGATAAATTAAAAGAATGGCATTACCTGGTATCTTACCAGCCAGAGGCAATATAACTTTTGAACGTTTTTCTAAGCAAATATGTGTCCCCCATTTGAGGCCTAAATTCAATCAAGTTTAGTCTATTTGCACAAGTGGGGATTGAACCCAAGGCCTCATGCATCCAAGGCAAATGTATTATCACTGAGTTATACCCACAGCTCTTTTCATTTTTAAGACAAGGTTTCATTAAGTTGCCCAGTCTGGCTTTGAACTTGCGATCCTCCTGCCTCACCTCCAGAACATCCAGGTCAATGTAACATTTAAGGATTGCTTGGGACCCCATATGCCCATATTAACAAGCGGTCTCGTTTGTCTTTACACCTTATTCCTTACTCACTCACCCCAAGGAAATTGGGGCAAACTGGGTCCTAGCAGTAATTCTGATTGAAAATGACCATCCAAGAAAACTGGAAAACCAGAGGTCCTGATTCCCTTTGCTTCATGGTGTCTCCATAGAAAATGGTCTTGCAGTCTTCTGAGCTCCTGCCTCACAGGTCCTGGCCCTCGCCTGCTCTGCAGAGGTGCCCAGCCTTGGGCGCCAAGGTTTCTCTTGAAGTCCACACTTCCAAGTCTGACCATTTCCCCAAAAAGGCCATGGTCACAGTGGAGACGCCAAGTTCAGGATGGATTCTATCCTTAGCCACATTCCATACCCCAGGCACCAGCGCTGGGCACGGTAGCACCAGGTCCCTATTTCTGAGCCTTTTCTTCTTGCAGCGGCAGGCAGGGGTTCCTATTAAGACATTTCATTCCAACCTTCGAGGGAGGAATTCCAGCTTTATAGTGGAAGATCTATGTCTTCATCCCTTTCTTCCCAGATTTTCCTTTGTCCCAAGCAAATGATCTCCTTACCACTCCCCGCTTAGAAGGGCCTGCCCAGGTCAAGCCATCCAGAACCCCTCCCACCCTGTGCCACTAGTCTGACTGGTGACTAGCCAAGAGGGCACTCAAGGGGGCTGGAGTGGTGGCTCGGTGGTTACGGCACTTGCCTGGCATGCGCAAGTACACGGGTTCAAACCCCAGCAACCCACGTACACAACTAAGTGTTGGAGCAACAAAAGCCATGTGAAAAACTCAATAAAAATTGATTCTGTCTCTCTCTCTCTCTCTCTCTCTCTCACTGTCCTTCTCTCTTAAAAAAAAAAAAAGTACTTTAAAAAAAAAGAGGGCACTCAAGAGACACTTCCCTAAACAAAAGAGGAATGTTCTTGGCCAGTTTAGTAGAGAAGAAGCTGAGGGCAAGTTCATTAAAAAGAAAGAAAAGTTCCAGCAGGCATGGTAGCACATTCCTGCAATCCCAAAGGCTTGGGAGGCTGAGACAGGAGGATTACAAGTTCAAGGCCAGCCTCTGCAATTTAGCAAGGCTCTAAGCAACTTAATGTAATTCTGTTTTGTTTTTTTTTTCAGGGCTGAGGACCGAACTCAGGGCCTTGCACGTGCTAGGCAAGCGCTCTGCCACTGAGCTAAAACCCCAACCACTGAAATTCTGTTTTAAAATTAAAACTTTTTTAAAAAAAGGACTAGGGATGTAGCTCAGAGGTAAAGCACCCTTGGGTTAAAACCTTGATACCAAAAAAAAAAAAAAATTAATAAATTTTAAAAAATAATAAAAAGAAAAGACTTACCGGGCTACCTGGAGAATGAATTTGTCTATTCTCCAAATAAGGACATTGGGATTATCCACTTACTTCTTAGAGACTGAAGCACCAGCCTCCAGCATCAAAGAATTCATCAAAAGCAGCTTCCTGGCTGCACTGGAGTTCCTTTCTTGCTAGGGGGACCAAAGCCTCCCCG
The DNA here is from genome assembly GCA_004027875.1 of Aplodontia rufa. Taxonomy (NCBI): domain Eukaryota; kingdom Metazoa; phylum Chordata; class Mammalia; order Rodentia; family Aplodontiidae; genus Aplodontia; species Aplodontia rufa. The sequence continues at coordinate 74,743 of PVKS010006304.1, forward strand.
CAGCCCCAGACGTCAGGCCCAAGGCAGGACAGGTATACGTGGCTTCACTGGGAAGGATGGGATCCTGGAGACATCCTATGGGCCCCCCATGACCACCAAGAATGCAAGGGGTGGGTTGTTTGGTGTGCATTTAGGTGTTGATGTTGTGAGATCATGTAAGACAATTAAACAATAAATTTAAAGAGGAGAATTAAGAGATCCTTATGCTTGGGAGCTGGCTGACCTTTCCTCTTGCTTCTTTCCTTTCCCCAACTGCTGCCCTAAATTATGGACCAAGTGTTTAGAGTTAGGGCACCCTCTGGACCTGCTGCATCCTGCCAGTTGAAAGGGGGTGACAGGACAGCCCTCATCTTCCCTACCCATTCCAGCCCCAGGCCCTCACTTTCTGCAAGGGGGGGAACAAATGCCCATCAACTCTGCAGGCAGCCCTAACCCAGGTGACTGGCCAGGCCCTGGCCTCTGGGGAAAGGAGCACCACGTTTATGGCCACACACACACCCAGGCTGTGTGGGACGGATGTCTACCTCACATGACAAACTCCTGCCTAGGCTCACTCTACACATGTGAATTAAAACAGAATCTCTAGGAAAGGGGCCCAGGGTTTGCTATATTTTTAAGTGCCCAGGTGACTCTGATGTGCAGACGGTGTTGAAAGGACTGATCTAAGTAAAAACAGGTGTCCTGGGACTCCGTCCCTGAGGCCTTCCCATACATTTCTGTTCCTAAATGTTTTGGTTACTTGCTCCCATGTCGATCACCCATTGGAGAAGTATTCAAGATGGGAAGGGTACCCCACTAATGTCCCCTCCTTTATCTTTCCTGACCCCAGAGCCAGAAGAGATCTTTCCTCCCCATACCACTGCCCTCTTTCCACTGCTTCCCTGTTACCTCTTTTATAGTCAGTGAGCTCCATGGATAGATCGTGTTTGATTCACTCTGGAGACTCCAGGATCCAGCCCCAATTTGCACTAAAAGCCACACCTGGGTGAGTGACTCAAACTGCTGACCCTGAAATTGGGCAGCACTCACCACCACCATAGTTTTTTCTCTTGTTTGTAGTCAGCCATCCATCCATCCAGCCACCCATCTAGCCAGCCAGCCACCCAGCCACCCAGCCAGCCATCCAGCCAACCATCCAGCCATCCAGCCAACCATCCAGCCATCCAGCCATCCAGCCAGTCAGCCACCCATCCAGCCAGCCACCCATCCAGCCAGCCACCCATCCAGCCAGCCAGCCACCCATCCAGCCAGCCAGCCACCCATCCAGCCAGCCAGCCACCCATCCATCCAGCCAGCCACCCATCCAGTTAGCCAGCCACCCATCTAGCCAGCCATCCAGCCAGCCAGCCATCCGGCCATCCAGCCACCCATTCATCCAGCCAGTCAGCCTTGTGCCAGGTGCTATGGTCTCCATTCCCTCTTAACCCCCTGTACTGTTGGAGGACTGTCCTTGACTGACTTGTCTCCATCCCTTGGGAAGCCCAGCCAACCATCCTGCACATCAAGGGTATTGCTAAGTATTAATTGGTAATCAATTGGTGAATGGTTAAAGAAAAGCTGATGTAACAATATAATGAAATATTATTTAGTCACAAACTGAACTACTGATATATGTTACAATATGGAGAAATCTTGAAAACTTGATAAGTGTAAGAAGTTAGACACAAAGGCCATAAATTATATAATATTTATATGCAATATCCAGAATAGGCAAATCTATAGAAACAGAAAGCAGACCAGTGGGATAGCTGTGCAGGGTTGGGGGATATGGGGACGAATTGCTGTTAGGTATGGGATTTCTTTTGGGAGGATAGAAATGTTGCGGAATTGGACAGTGGTGATGGTTGCACAACCTTGTAACTATACCAAAATCCTTGAATTATACACTTGAAAATAGTGAGCTTTATAGAATTTGAAGTCTATTGTAATTGAAAAGAAATAGTCATAGATTTTTTTTCTTCTGTGTTCTATCCTCAAACTTTAAACTCCCACCCTGCAACTCATTCACAAGATCCACCTGGAATTTTTGATAGAAGTGCAGTTTCCTGGGTCGCCCCTCGGCCGGTCAGATGCCGTGGAGTGGAGTAGAGCCTGGGAATCTGCATTCGATTGCTGTGTCCTAAGTCCCATTTCCCCATTGCCCCAAGGCCTGGGTCAGAGAATTTCTGAGCAAACCTCAGAACCTCAGAAGACAAATAAAATTCTTTAACCTATTATTTCAGGGAAAAAAGCTGAAGATTTCAAACACAACCAAAACTTTGTTTTTAGTCTGCTTCTTATTAAAAACAGATTGGGACCCAAAGAAACCCCATCAGGGGAAGGTAATGAAGTAATCATGATCATAATAAAAGAACAGAATGGAAAAACTGCCTGGCCTGGAGCAACCACAGAAAAATTGTCTTCTGCCTCTAGTGCTCAACTGAGCCATTCAGATGAAAATTCCCTACTAGCCACAAGGAGGGCTTAATTTGGGGAAGGAGAACTAAGCATTAGCAAACCGCTGCTCACTGCCCCCTGCACAAATCCACACTCACAGACACCCGCTCCCCCATACTCAAAATGCTCAGCTTCGGAATGCACTCCCTGATTAGGGCTCTCTTTGGGGTTACAAGGAAACAGAGCTGTAAATCGGTATTAGGATGTGATCAAAAGGAATGTCTGCATGCAATTAATTTGTTTTGAGACCGAGTTCAGAGGCACCAGCTTTAAAGTGCTGGCTTGGTCACGTGGTGGGCCCTCACGTATGTACACACAGGCCTTGGGTCCAGCTAAAGAGAGAAGACAAAGGCCTGGGTTTTCTCACTGTTGCTTTTTTGTTACCAGACAGTCTCACCCCAGTAGCTCCAAGGACCCTCCTCACCCTCTCCCCTGGCCATTCCTCACCCACTGCAAGAGGAAGTCTTGCTAATAACCTCTTGCCCCGGAAAGTAGCAGTTACCGTAATTTGAGACTAGACATCCCTTGCTTAACAGAAATTCACTAAACAAAACTCCAAATTGAATAAGGGGTAAAGGAAAGGAAGCAGAAGCGGGGAAGCGTGTCTACTGAGCCCTGGGCATGGGGACCTGGTACAGTGCTGGGCGATTTCACGGACTTTTTCCTGTGTCGCTCAATAAGTCATCAGAGCAACCCCCAAATGGAGGCTTTTTCCTCCCCTGCATTACACCAAAGGATCTGAGGCTCGAAGTAGTGATGTCACTTTCGCACAGTCGTGAGTTAGTAGGTGGCATCGTCTCATCAAGTGGAAAGCCTCCTCAAAGGAGCATGACAGACAAATAGAATCTGTGGAATTTGGGGGTCCAGTGAGTCCATCTTGTGACCGCGGCTTGGTAAGGCTGCTCCCATCGCTATACGTGCACATGGGAAAGCAAGACCCAGTCCATCAGGTGATGGCTGACAGTAATCTGTTCTTATCAAGTCCAGAAAGCCACCATGCATGGATGCCAGAAAACCAGGGTTACGTTTGGGAATGGAGCTGTTCACACGCGGATTCTAGATAGTATAGTTGGCATCTGAGGTCCCAGGCTTGGGTTGGAGCTTCTGCAGGCCAGTTTCACCTGTAGCTGCCCTTTCTGTCCCCTCTGGGCTCCAGCCAAATAGCACCTGTCCTCCAGGGTGCCGCGTTCCAGGGTGCCGGCCCTTCGCTCTTGCTCCTCCTCTGCCTTCCCGACCCAGGACCTCTTCTTCCTACTTCACCTGTTAGCTTCATTAGAGGGAAGCTCCATGGTCAGTCCTGTGTCTGGTGGCCCACAGTGATCCCCATAGCCTGGGACAGTGCCTGGCGCACAGTGAACCCTCGGTGACCTGCTGAGAGAACCAATGAACGAGCCCCTCAGACTCCACTGCTCACGTTGCTCCCTCAGGGCACACTTCTTGGGGCTCTGCCCCCTTGCTAAGCACCCCTGTTACTGGACTGCTTTACACACATGCGCGCGCGTGCGCGCACACACACACACACACACACACACACGGCACAAGTGCTCCTCTTTCCACTGTGCATCACTGTGTCACGCTCAGCAGATACTGCATTTGCTACAAATTGAAGATTCCAGGCAATTCTGCTTCAAGCAGGCCATTTTCCCAATAGCCTGGGCTCATTTCATAGCTCTATGTCACATTTTGATAATTTTCACAATATTCCGGGCTGTTATGATGATCTGTGATCTTTGATGTTAATGTTATAATTGTTTTGGGGCACCATAAGCTGTGCCCCATGAGACAGTGAACGTGACCAATAAATGTTATGTGTGCTCTCCCTCTTCCTCTTCCTCTCCTCTCCTCTGTCTCTTCCCCTTCCCTCCCCTACTCTCCTCTTCTCTTGTTGTCTCCCCTCCTCTCCCCTCCACTCTCCTCTCCTCCTCCTCTCCTCTTCTCTTGTTCTCTCCCCTCCTCTCCCCTCCCCTCTCCTCTCTTCCTCCTCTCCTCTCTCCCCTCCCCTCTCCTCTCTTCTCCTCTCCCCTCCTCCTCCTCTCCTCTCTCCCCTCTT